>JAZHYW010012611.1:0-278618 GCA_037355805.1 Ixodes ricinus
GAGGTGCCTAAATGAGAGATCTCCGAGGAACATAGATATGAATGCGGGTAATTGCAAGCACCCGGCAACTCCAGGCAGCGCATATGTGCAAGATGTATCTGCGGAGCGCTATTTGGAACTACCTCCTGTCTTGTATAGATTAAAATATAGAAATACGCGCGACATTATAGAAGCTTTTTACTTGGCATCAAGAACGCACTGCACTGTCGTCAGTGTAATCATCGATTGCACTGAACGAAAGAAAGTTGAATTGCTCAGACACCCCGCAGCAGAAGAAGGCGGACACCAGCAGCAGCCTCAAGATCCCCTCTTACTCCAGAGAAACCGAATGTACATCAGAACAGGTAACAACACCACAAACATCGGAACTCCACGCATCTTCATGAAGAAATGTATAGTTATTTTTCAGATTTTGTTTCCAAATTCACGCATGGGAAGCTTCATGCAAAAAAAAAAAGAAGAAAAAGGAAAAAAAATTAACACTAGTTAGTCTGCGGACATTCATGTTCTTTGTGTTTCTCCTCATCTCAATTTAACTATTGTTTTCCTTTCATCTTCTGGTGACGCGTTTGTTCTGTAGAACTTCGCAGTCAAGCACATTCACCTCTGCCACATCCCCTTTCCTTGTCTCTTCATTCTGCGTGTGCTGTTGTGAAACTCGACCACGTTCCACCGTGCCATCCACTCCCCGTTGCGTGTCCTGCCACCACACCTCCAATCTCCTCTTCGTCACCTCCGCCGCCGAGCGAGTGTTGTCCCTCCGCCGCTCCGGTCGTTCCCTCTGTCCCTCTAGTTCATCGGGCGTTTCCTGATCTTCGCCGCCGCTCCGAAAACCCACGGTGACCGACAGCGTCGTCGTCCGTGGCTCCGGTGTGATACGTCGGCACTGCTGCACCAAGCGTTCCGTTGTCTGCTTTGTCTGTTCACAAAGCGAGCACGTCCTGTCCTGCCCCTTCGTGAATTTAGCCCTCCAGACCCGAGTTCGCAGGGTTCCTATGTGGGCCTCTGCGAGAAGCTCACTGCCCCTCAACCTGTCATAGCATATCTCCTTTTCGATCGTCTTCCTCGCCGTGAGCTGCAGTCTAGGGGAAGGTTTGCCCCCATTCTGGTTGTCCACCTTCTCGTCTCTGACGCCGGTGTGGTGTCCCGGATCTCCGCGGGTCTCACTCTGCACCTGCCTAAACCCTGGAGTCAGTTCGCCGGAAATTCGTAGCGCCGCCGTAGTATTTTCACAGGATAGTGCCACCTGCTGCCTCTTTTTTGTATACGTTGTAGCACAGCGTGCGGTGCGCCCAGTTGTTCTCGGGCAATCCATAGAGAGGGTGTTTGTAGCTCGCCTTGGATGTGGCCTTTTTCAGCTCAAATGTAGATCAGCCCAAGTCCCCCGGGAGTCCCTGGTGGGGCATCGCCTCCGTGACCGCCAAGGCCATCCTTTCCACATCTCTCTGCCGTCTCTACAGGAACTTCCTTTTTGGTGTCCGAGAGTACCAGCACTCCATTTGCAAAAGTTACGCCAGGGCACGATTATCATCTTCCAAAGGCCTCTGGAACCCCTCGTACCAGTTAAACGTCCATAGAGACCTCCTTGCCAGAACTTCCTTCGCCTTAAGCGAGGCTATCTTTTTGTCCATTTCATAGTCTGCGAGGTAGTTCCGCCCCGCTTTAAGATTAACAACTAGGTATGTGTTGGTTTCACGTAACTCAAAGTTCCGTCCTGTAGAGCCCACACTTGGTCCACCGGTAGATTCTGGTTCTGATCTCCTCAACTGAGGACTGCACACTTGCTGAGGTTCAATTAGAGCTTAAGGCGCGTGCATACCTCTCCCACATAAGTTCAGGAGCTCCTGCAGCTCCACTCTTGAGTTGGCAAGGAGTACCAGGTTATTGGCATACATGAGAGAAGACGATTTTAGTGTTTCCCGTCCCCCTTGACCCTGTAGGACAATGTCAAAGCCTGTTACGCCTGCTCCAGGGCTCTTTTTCAATGGTGTTTTGTTTAGCATAAAAAGCAAGGGAGATAGAGGGGAACCCTTGTTTCAGTCCTCTGGATACTGGCATCTGTTTCGTCTTCTGTCCCTCTCGTTCCACTTGCATGAAGATTCCAGAGTACAATGGTTGTAGGAGCTAAACATAACTTAGCTTCCAAACCAAGCTTCCACAGTCTTCTCTATAATATACCTTAATCTACTGTGTCACATGCCTTTGAGATATCCAGAAGAACTGCATAACGCTGTCTTTCCTCCTGGGCTGCCAACTCGATGCATCGTGTGACCACAAAGAGGTTACTTTCTATGCATCTTCCCGTACGGAAGCTGTTCTGCAGATTGCCCAGCACCCCTTCTTTCTTCGCCCATCACTGGAGTTTTGCCATGATAATCTGAGTGCATAGGCAATGTAGCACTGGGGTGATGCTTATTGGTCGGTAGCTCCCAAAGTTATTTTTTCTGATACTTTCCTTTATATAGACGTTTAAGGCGTGTGTCCTCCCAAGCATTTGTGATCTTGGCATTGGTGATGATCACTGTGATGTTCTCAGCCACAACTGCTCGCATCCTCCTTCCAAAACCTCGAATAATGGATATGAAAATTCCGTTGATCAACATCGCTATTTTCATATCTACCTTGCGCGCTGCCCTTGACAGCTTTCCGCCAGTCGGTCTTCTCTAAAGGTCATCAGTCGTTTGTTTTTTGTTGTTTTTCACCTTTGGGTCTCGTCATTACCTTCTCCTGTCGCTGCTTCTCCCTCATTTGTTCTTGGCGTCTTGCACCCAAAAAGATTTTCAAGCCATTGTTCAATGAATGTGATTCACTGTGTTCCCATCGTACTCCCATTTGTCTCTCGCTGTATCAGTGCCTGATTGCAGACCGTTGTCCTGGCATCGTTTCGTAGTCTCCTCCAAAAGCGATGCGGGGCGCATTTTCCAGGTGTTCCGAGCTCCTCCATGAACCGCTTGCCACATCCATAAATACTGACCTGGATGCGTGCTGCTGGTTCTTGCTTGCCTTTCCTAAAAGCCTTCCATGCTTTCTTTATCTCTAGGTGTCCACCCCATTTGAGTACTCCTCTGCGTTTTATACACTCCTCTTTTCTTCTTTCTACTGCTCCTGTCAACCACCCGACTCCACCATGCGTTTCGTCTTTTTTTGCTGGAGAGATCGAGTGCGGATTTGTTTTTTTTCGGTGTGTATTTCCATGCCTTAGTCACGTCCTCGTAGCAGCTGAAAACCCAAGCAGCAAAGGTTTTGGCCCAACAATGGCCAATGCATGGCGACAGTCTCTTTGGCCAATGGCCAAGAAGTGGCCATTCTTCGGCAAATGTTTAACTGAAGGCTGACGGCCAGTGGCCATTGGCCTTTGGACAGAAAAAGCACAGTCATCGGCCAATGGCGGTCCACTGCCTGGCCACTGGCAAAAGGACCATTCAGCCATTGGCCAATCCTTGGCCAAATCTGTGCTTCCTGGGAAGTATGTTTGAGTCATCTAATTTCGCTGCTGCTCTCTTGATCTCCCTCTCTGTAGGGGAACTGGTATGCTGCTCCGGATTCTGCTTCTCCATTCAATTCCGGTGTGCCTCGAATGATCAGTCTCAGTTCGCTGTGATCGCTCCCAGGTTACCCGAGCCACCTTCATACACCTTCAAAGTCGTTAGTCTCTCAAATATCCAAGGTGACATTAGGCTGTAGTCAGTGCTGGAGTACGAGTCTCTAGCTGTCCATGTGATGGTGCCGTCACGCCTTCCTTCTAGAAGTTCTATCATCATGTCATTACTTCTGGCAAGAGTAAGCAGTCTCTTCCCATCGGTAGACGTCCTTCCACGCAGTTCTTCGCATTCGAGCAACACCACCTAGAAGAATGAAAGCCTCCACATGGCTTCCTCTTCCTTCATGAAACGTCATCAGAGTCGGATGGCGCTAACTCGGCGATTGGGCCCGAGCCCGACCTTCAACGCGCTGATTGGACACGAGCCCCAGCCGAACACTGACGCAGCACTCGTGGCCAATCTCACGCCTCGATCGATCTGACTGTGATGACGCGTGCGGAGGCCTTCTGTCAAGGTGGTGTTGATTCGAGAGAAGGTTGAAATATTTAAGCCGTTTTCAACTCCCTGTAACACCAAATTAGAGCTCACGTCTTGAGGAGGTGGAGGGAAGGGTACTGAGGGGAGCATATACCCTCCTCCCTCTTCCTCACTCTCCTTATCCTGCCTATTACTCCTCCCTCCGATCGGCGTCGGCGTCGCCGCCGGCTTAACCGTAGGGTCACGTGACCCTCGTGACCTCACGTGAGTCACATGACGTCACCGGGGTCAAGTGACATCACGGATCTCACGTGACACTCACAAAGGTCACGTGACCTCACGGGGTGTGAGGATCGACGAGTGCTCCGCTGCCGTTAGCACCGGGAGACTTGGCTGGTATGAAAGCGTTGACGGAAATAGTTCCCGTGGTGGGCGACCTCGAGAGAAAGGCGTACTTTACGACGCGAGGTTCGGAACGCGCGTTTTCTGCCGACAGAATCGGGCAGTGCGTTTCGGGGCAGGAGGACGCGGGTGGCTCTGGCCGGCACCGCTTACACAAAACGTTTACATTGGCATAGTCTTTTTTCGCCCGCGTGAGGGGGTCACGGCAGAACGTCAACGTCAGACGGCGGCTGGAAGGATGAATGACGGGATGGCTCACTTAGTCGGTGATACCCACAACGGGGTCGGCTGTTGGCTTCGCCTTGCGATGTGTATTTATGCTTGCATCCAAACCCGCGCAACCTTTGACCGTGAGATATGCGCAGACCGTGGGTTCTCACGCGGGAATACAAGCAATTGCCAAATGGTGGGAAAGTGAACCTAATGGTTGTGGCCTTTTGGCCAGTGGGAAACACCTATCTGACAACGCCTCGAGAATTCGCCGGAACACTAAAAGGGGATGGACCAACGAGTGACTTTGAGAGGATACGCAAGCAAGTGAGTTTAGTTCGTGCTGGAGCTCGAGAGCTAACGCTTTGTAATCGAGCCCGGCCGTGGGATTCCTGGGTCATTTGTCTCCGTAATCGGGACGTAATCAGACGAGCCAGCCAACTCCTGAACTTGAATAAGGTAACGCCCGAGTACTTCCTTTCCAACCCCGTACGGGGAAGCTACCGTTTCGCAGTATTGTTTCGTTGTGTATTTTCATTCGCGCTAAAACACAATTCAACCTGTCCACGTGTAAAGTGGCTCCGGAGCGCGGGAACATCTGCCGGCTGCCGCTAGGTGGCACGGCATGTCAGGCGAGCTTGTTGAGTGGCTCATAAGTTTTTCGGCGGCGTCTGGTCGTGGCGCGAGATATAAAATACCAAAAACCGCGCGCGTGTCGCAAAGTAACACCTGCATTCACAAAGTAACCTCATTTTACGGAATTTATTTTTGTCCTTAAAACGAAATAATGCACACACTTTGTTTGCCGATTTGTAATTAACGGTCATTAGGGCCCATCGTGAAAAATTAAAAAAAAGCGAATACATATATATTTTTAATTGTAGTCAGCAAACATTGTTAAAATTTTCACTTTTTCGAATTTGAAGAAATTTTCAGGCGTGATGCAGAAAACATTTTCAACAGTAGAATGATAAATATTTTGCTAAAAATTCAGACAGCATCAATCACTTCCGACACAAAAACGGTTTAAGCTTTAGAATATAAACAAAAAGTGACCTAAACATTTCGCTGAAAAATGACTCATTATGTAAGATTCCCACAAAACGTCGTTTGGCATTTTATTTCGCTTGAGATATATACTTACATAAGTTACCTTTTAACACATTCTGGCATTAAATTATGCGTGCACTGAACAAACATATATTCATTGTGTGGAAAGCTGCAATATTCATTCCTCCAGCCCTCAAAGGTGCGTCATCACGCACTTGGGAAAATCATTGTTTGAACCTTCTCTCGAATGCAATTTTTCTCACGAATACAAGGAAGTATCTTGAATAAAGGAAGGTCTTCCCGTTGTGCAGACAGGTTTCGCAAACTCTCAAATAAAAAAACAGAATTGAAAGCAAAAATAGGCATTAAGGCTGCCATGTCCATCCTTATCTGAACACATCCCTATATATTTTCACTTAACTCGCATATATGCAAATAATAATAATAATATTAATAATAATAAGTTCAGTTTCCATCGAGTTACTTTCTTTGAATGACAGTGTCGCTATTTTATATTAATGCGAAAGCAATAACTGTGTCATGGAGTGAGCCGATCGTAACCAGCTTTGAAACCACGCCAAACGGCTCTTAAATCCTTCTCCAAGTCAAGCCAGCTCCCATTCGCCGGTTAGCCAACGTACCTTTTACACCACTTCGATACCATTGGCTAGCGCGTGTCGACCAGGCACCCGTTCGCCGGACACGCAGCGCTATGTGGTGACCGGTCGTTGAAACTGAGACTGCGCATAAGGTTTAACGACCGGACACCCCGTGGCGCTGCTTGTCCGTCAGCGCCAGAGCCGTTTATCGAGAGAGTTTGGCCATACATTGGTTTGAATAGGCGAACATCTCGGGGCTAACCACAGGCCGCGAAACAGCCCCTAGCGGTGGTCGTGTGCTCTAAATTTGTGACACGACTATACTTCGTTTCTACCTATGTGCGAGCGAAGGCAAAACTGGAAGCGCGAGCACGGAAGCTCCGTGCGTTTCGGGCTTTGCTCGAGCGCGCGAGCTGGGGAGAAATGCAAAAGCGCTGGTCTCGCGCTTCTAGCTTTGGCTTCGCTCACAGATAAAGTGAAGTGAAGTATAATTTGAGCCGTGCCGAGCGGGACTCCGTGTCTCAAGACGCTCGCGCACCCTACCCTTTGCACTGCTTTCTTTCAGCCAGTCTCAGGACGCTGTTCTAGCAGTGCAGACAAAGGCGTGGGCACGAGCGCGTGGCTTTGGAAAGTGCCTCCTATGCACGAGGTCTCGTACAAACAAAAGCGTTTTGCTGAGCTAGGCTCACGCGCCTGTGCCTTTGTCTTCACTGCAGACATTTGTGAGATGGAGTAGAGGTCTCCTGATTGGTCGACGCTGTGTCACAAATTTAGTTTACGCTCTAAGCGTGGGGGAATATTCGGCGCTGGCGGCGGCCTATGCTCCGCCCTATTGTCCAAACTCTTCTAATATACGGCTCTGGTCAGCGCCAGTCAGCGTGCCAAGACGCGTACAGCAAGAATGATGTACATGCTTCCAGAAATCACATCTCATAAAAAATACTTAGGTGTACCTCGATCTTTCTTTTTCATAGCCGGTTGGTGTTGTGAAAATTTCTACCACAAATGGGTTCACTAATCAGTGGGGTCTGCACGGGTATTTTCCTCGAGATCGTGGCAGGGTTCAGATATAAACCTGCTTTGATTTTACTCTACTTGTCGCACAGGAGCTCGTGAAAAAGCGTCTCCCTGCATGAGCTACAACGTCACTAGATTACTTCAGTTGTGGAAATAACACCGCAGCGGGTACCCCCCCCCCCCCACCTCACTCAATGTAATCCGCCTGCCGTCGTTCGGAGCGCCATCTAGATTTTCTTTTATAAATGTGCGTTCCATAGAGCAGAGCTGAAATGTCATCTAGGTGCCGTGCTTTGTGTGAATACCATGCAGTGTAAGAAGAAGGTTCGTGTCAACACGTTCGTACCAGAACCAGAGGTAAGTTTATTCTCTCGAAAATAACATACGAAGCCGCCCCGCGGTGGAATAGGGTTGCCTGCGGCAATCACGTACCGCGAGAGTTGAGCCCTCTACATCTCCCCTCAGAATCACCCGAAAGGTTCAACCTCCTGGGACGCACCACCCGTCTGCCACACCTGGTTCTTTGTACAGGCGAGGAATCCAGAGTTGGGTTTGTTCCGTCGGAATTTGTGGCTCGTAGGCGAAGGTGGCTGTTGAGCCGATCCCTGCTGCCGGTGCACGTGGGGTTCTCGAGGTGAAGCCCGTTCCTGCGCGGCAGGTGGCGCCAGCTCTTGAGAAGGAGCCAGTTCTTGAGCCTGCAGGTGCAGGTGTTTGTCGATGGTGAAGCCCGTTTTGCGCTGCAGGTGCCGCCGGCTCTTGAGAAGGAGCCAGTCCTTCGGCCTCTTCTCTCGCGGTTAGGTCTTCGCTGCCTGTCCTGAAAGGCACCAAGTTTTTCCGCTTGCGCTGCCAGATTGCTCCATCATCGGTTTCCACCACGTAGGACCTGGGACGTTGCGCAGGACTGAGTGCAGTAGCCTTTACTTTTCCTGGACAAGCCCAGACGCGGGTACCGTCTTCCAGTGGCGGGAGGCTTCTAGCATGATGGCGGCGATCGAAGTCGCTGACTTGCCGACGTTTGAGCTTCGCGGCCCTGGTGGCCACCTCCTCCTGCGGCTCGCTACTTGGCACCAGCAATCTCCCCTTCTTGGGAAGTCGAGTGCGGAGTCGGCGCCCCACCAACAATTGTGCGGACTGGAAACCCGAGGGTCCGGGTGTATCTCGGTAGTGAGCAAAGACAGGTACGGATCGTGTGCCTTGCGCAGCAAGTTCTTCACCGTGCGCACCATGCGCTCTGCCTCCTCCATTGGACTAAGGAAGTTGGGGCTGCTTGTCTGGGGTGCGATTCCGTAGATGCCATGAACCGAGCGAACTCGTGCGACTGGAAGGTGCTCCGTTATCTGAACCCAGAGTAGACAAGATGCCGTGCCGAGCGAAAATACTCTTGAGTACTTGGATGACATGTCCAGCTGTTGCAGAGTTAAGTGAGACCACTTCAGGTAACTGGAATAATAGTCGACCACATGGTAGTAAGTCTGTCGGTTCAGGTGGAACAGGCCAGCGCCCAGAAAGTCCCAAGTTAGACTTGAAACGTGCGTGCTCCGAAGTGGCGTTGATGGATTGCCTCGGTACGACGTGTAACTGTTCACATTGTGCCACGAGTGCTACTATATTAGCGTTGATACTTGGCCACCATACTGATTCCGGGCCCAAGCCTTGCATCGCTTAATACCTTGGTGACCTTCATGAATCAAAGTCAGCACTGTCACACGTTGCACTGTTGGTACGATGCGAGTGCCTTTCAGAAGAAAACCATAACAAAGCGAAGCTTCGTCCAACACACTTGCATACTTTGGACAAAACCCCGAGACTGGGGTGGGAGAGGGAGGACAACACAACACAAAGTCTCAAAAGCACTGTTTGAGCTGTATTTTGAGACTTTGTGTTGTGTTGTCCTCCCCCTAGTCCTCGGAGTTTTGTCTCAAATGTCAAACCATCACCAGCTTGTTTGCGCCCTAACTTTTTGTTCGTTAACACTTCCATAATTCGTCAGGTGAAGCGATAACTTCGACTTCGGAGGGAACCCGTTGTGCACATCGACGTGAGTGCGCGACACTCTCCGTCGTTTGCTTGAGCAGTCCGAAGGTGCACCACCTGTCGGGATGCTACTTCTGATGAGCTCTGAAGGTTTCCGCAGCAAACACTTCGATGGTGTCTAGAGGACGAGACGAATCGGCAGGTTCCCTGGGGACGCGAGACAGGGTGTCCGCGTGCGAGAAGTTTCCAGGGACGTACGACATCATGAACTGGTACCGCATCACCTTCAGTCGAAGGCGCTGGATACGTGGAGGTACCAGTCCAAGTCCATCTTGTTAAACAGTGAAACTTGTGGAAAGTGATCTGTCTCTACGTCAAAGACCAACCAACGGAGAAACTCGTCGAACCATTGAAAAGCCCATACAGCTGCCTGGGCGTCCTCCTCCGTTTGGCTACATCGGAGTTCAGTCCCTCTAAGGAACCGCGACACGAAAGCAGCCGGTCTTCTTTCGCCGGAAGCCTGAGTGTGTAGGACGGCCCCCAAGGCGAATGACCTGGCATTCGCTGAGACGACTGTAGGGTACGCCGGATGATACTTCACCATACAGCGGTCCGAGACGAGCATCAGCATGAGCTTGGGGAATGCTGTTTCTTGTTCGTGGGACCAGTTCCACGCAACATTCTTGCCGAGGAGCGCTCTGATAGGAGCTGCAACGTCTGATACGTGTAGAAGAAAACACCCGAGGAGGTTCACCATGCCAGGAGGTGTCTTACACCTTCTAGGTCAGTTGGCGCGCTCATCTCCTTGATCGCTGGGAGCTTGCTTGGGTCAGGACGGATGCCCTTTGAATATTACATCACCCCCAGGAAGGAAACCTCGTTCAGGCGGAAGCAGGACTTCTTCTCGTTCAATGTGATGCCTGCCCGGGATAGTCACCTCAGGAGTTGCTGCAGGAGGGAGTCGTGTTCTTCTAGAGTGCGTCCAAAGATGCGTATGTCGTCTGTCATTCACACCGTGCCTTCCAGGCCTTCCAAAATCCTGGACATCTGCTTCTGAAAAATTCTGGCGCAGAGGTGCTGCCAAGAGGGCATCCGACGGAAGCAGTACCGTCCGAATGGTGCGATAAATGTGGATAGTTCTTGCGTATTCTTCTGCCAACTTCACCTGGTAGAAGCCTGATTTAGCGTCCAACTTGGAGAACACCGCTGCGTCTCTCAGCAGGCCCAGGACTGGTCGACCGTTGGAAGAGTAGCGTTCTCGAAGGACCAACCGGTTTAACTTCGTTAGGTCCACGCACAGCCTGTCGCCCCCAGTGGCTTTGGGGACGACCACCAGTCCGGCAGCACCATGGTGTTGGCGTGTCAACTCGGCGAATAACACCTTGTTCCGTCTTCTGCGGTTCCTTGATGACGACTTCACGCAACGGCGTGGGATGCCGCCTTGCCACGCTAAGAGAAAATGGAACAGCGTGTGGCTGGAGGAGGATAGCTGTACTCCTCAGAGAGAAATCCGAGGCCGTTAAACGGTTTGTCGCAAGTCTGAGAAGAGACTTTGACGTTATGAAGCTCCTTTTCGTTCGATGAGACTCCGTCGATGAATATGACGACTCAGGTGCCTGAATGGCTAGAAAGGCCCAGAAGAGGAACGGAGAGGGATTTTACAACATACAGTCGTGCTGGGGTTGGCTTGCCTGTCCACAGCAAAGTGTCCATGAACGACCCGAGAACGTTGAGTGGCTGCTGACCTGGCCCGAAGAGAGTGTTGTCCACTCGTCGAGGGAAGGCGGCAGGTTGGGGAAGGTGTTCGAGACAGCTGAACACCTGACGCCCGAGTCAACCTTGAACCTTTGCGTGCAGTCGATGACATTGACTTCCACGAACTTGCCTCGGTCCGATTTGCGAACAGTGTACACTCCCAGCTCTCCCACCTGGGTTGACCGTTTCTTCCGGGAACGGCAGACGTCCGCGAAATGGCCTTGTTTGTTGCAGTGTTGAACAACAAGTTGCAAGCGGGGCATTCCGAGTTAGCGTGTGAAGCGCGGCTGCGGTAGCCCCACGAGCTAGAGCTTGAGGTGCCTTGTCACGTGTTGAGCTGCGCTGACGCGTCCCGCTTGTGGCTGCTGAGACTCGGCAGCGTGGAGGCTCACCGGTCCAGACTGCGTGTCGTGGCCTGCGAACCGGTCTCTGCTTTTGGGCGTCTTCGCTTGTCTCGCCTGCAGCCATGCTTCTTTGAGGGTAAACCTGGAGTGTCGGCAGAGCTGGTCGGCGAGGCAAGCGTGCGTCGTCTACAATGAAGCGGTCGCGGACAAGGCGTTTCACGACCTCGGGTGACGGGGTAGCTGCATCTCTTGCACAGCTTGCAGAGTTCCGCATAGGTAGCTGTCGACCGTCTCCCGCCTGCTGGACACGCCAGTGAACTGCGCCGACTCGTACACATCGTTGAGGGGATGGACGTGTAGGGCTGTGTTCTGAGATTTTGAGGACGCGAAGGAAAAACGTCTGACTCCGTGTGTGTACAAAACGGTTCTGGTTTTATTACCCGTCGGAAGACGACCGCGCCGACCGCGCACGGAGGGAAGAAACCTGACCCCCGAACTCGGCCGGCGCGCCTCGCTGTTTACGCGAACGCTCGGCCGGCGCGCCGCTCTGTTTACTCGAACGCGCGCCGGAGAACCAGATGGTGCGCGCTACGGTGCCTCGATGAAATATATGGCGGAGGCCGCCACAGAGGCCCCCCCCCAGTTTCCTGGCTTGAGAGTTGTATAGCCAGGAGACGATGCGAGAAAAAAAAAGAAAGAAAGTCAAAGCTGCGGAAGGGCCCATGTTACTGTCCGGACTTTTCGCTGGAGTGATGAGCCGGGTCCGGTATGCGAGGGGGAGGAGATGACTGAAGATGCAGCTGGGGGCAAATCGAGAAAGGCGGGTTTGATGCGGTCGATTGTGATGACTTCCTGCTTGCCCTTGACATCTAAAGTCATTGTCTTCGCTGCGCGTGCCGATACCTTAAAAGGGCCATCGTACGCAGGTGTTAGCGTCCTCTTGACCAAATCACGGCGCACGAAAGCATGCGTACATGTCTCAAGGTCCTGGGACATGAACACTTTGCGGGAGGCAGGATTTCTTGGGGGCGTTGGCTGCAGTTGGTGGAACGCTTCTCGCAAGCGGTTCATGTAGGCACACGGTGATGGCAAGGCTTTCTCGTTCAGGGGGTGAAAAACTCTCCTGGTAGCCGTGGTGCTGTGCCGTACACGAGTTCCGCCGATGTGCATTGCAAATCTGGTTTGAAGGCACATCTGATGCCGAGAAGTACGAGTGGTAGGTGTTGGAGCCAATGTGTGCGGTCGTCCTGCGCTGTGAGTGCGGCTTTCAGCTGCCGGTGAAGACGTTCCACCATTCCATTAGCCGAAGGGTGGTAGGCTGTTGTGTGAATGTGCCGTGCACCGAGGAGCTGAGTTAATGCCGTAAACAGCGCACTCTCGAACTGTCGTCCGCGATCTGTCGTGATGGTAGACGGGCATCCGTATCGGGAAATCCAGTGCATGACGAAGTTCTCCGCGACGGTTTCAGCTGTGATGTTGGAGATCGGTATGGCCTCAGGCCACCGTGTGTACCTATCCACGCAGGTGAGGATATAGGTAAATCCCTGGCACGGTGGCAGGGGTCCAACCAGGTCCAAATGAATATGGTCGAAGCGAGCCTCGGGGAGTGGGAAACGCACCAAAGGAGTGATGTTGTGTCTCGTAACCTTGGAACGCTGGCAGTGTAGACAGCATCTGCTCCAGCGGCGCACGTCAGCATTGATACTTGGCCATACGTAACGAGCCGTGACCAGTCGCTGCGTGTTGCGAATCCCGGGATGGTGGGGGTTGTGCAAGGCATCGAAGACCGCCTTCCGAAACGAAAGAGGTACGAAGGGCCGTGGGTTGCCAGTTGACACATCGCAGGTGATCGTCGATGAGCAAAGGGGCAAGGGAATGTCATCGAGCTGCAGCGACGATTCTTTCTGACGCTCGGCTAGAAGGTCAGGATCCTCACGCTGTGCTTCGGCCATTGCTTGAAAATCCACTGTCACGGGTAGGGGCGAAAGTGCCGCCACCCGCGAAAGGGCGTCGGAAGCGGAATTGTCAGATCCTTGCACGTGTCGGATGTCGACTGTGAATTCGGAGATAAATCCCAGATGTCGTATCTCGCGGGCAGAGTAGTTGGTATGATTCCCAATGAACGCGAAGGTTAGAGGCTTGTGATCCGTCAGGACGTGAAATGTGTTGCCTTCCAAGATATGACGGAAGTGTTTCACGCTGAGGAAAATGGCCAACAACTCACGTCCAAAGGTGCTATACCTTGTTTCTGCCGGCTTCATCTTCTGGGAGAAGAACGCGAGAGGGTGCCAGTCACCTCCGTCGTATTGTTGCAGCACAGCTCCGACAGCGACGCTCGAGGCGTCTGTCATCAAACGAAGGGGGGCATCTGCGCGTGGGTGAACGAGGACGGTGGCGTCGACCAGGGCTTTCTTCGCGAGGGAGAAAGCAGACGCCGCTGCGTCCGACCATTCGACCGGCGAGTTAGGGCCTTTCTTCGTGCGGAGCAGATCAGTAAGAGGTTGCAGAATACGGGCACAGTCGGGTATGAAGCGTCGGTGAAAGTTTAGAAGGCCGAGAAATTCGCGTAACTTGCGCAGTGATGTAGGTTGGGGAAAGTCACGTACCGCTTGCACCTTGTCGTCCAGTGGCGTGATGCCGTCTGGTGTGATGTGATGGCCAAGAAAATCGATGGTTGGGACACCGAATACGCACTTCCCTGGGTTGACAACGAGGCCGAAGGATCGGAGGCGATCGAAGAGGAGCCGGAGATGTTCTTCGTGTTCTTCAGTGGATGAGCTGGCGACGAGCAAGTCGTCGAGATAGGCAAACACGAAGTCCAGGCCTCGGGTCACCTCGTTGATGAACCGTTGGAATGTTTGTGCGGCGTTTCGCAGCCCAAACGGCATGCGCACGTATTCGAAGAGCCCGAAAGGTGTGGTGATGGCTGTCTTGGCGACATCCGAGGGTTCGACTGGTATCTGGTGATACGCTTTAACCAAGTCTATTCTGGTGAAGACGGACTTGCCTGCGAGGTTCGTTGTGAAGTCCTGGATATGCGGAAGTGGATACCGGTCCGGGACGGTGTGGGCGTTCAGCGCGCGGTAATCACCACATGGTCGCCAATCACCAGCTATTGCTTTGGGGACCAGGTGCAGAGGCGATGACCAGCTGCTTGCCGATGGCCGGACGATGCCCAGTTGCAGCATGTGATCAAACTCGCGGCGAGCAACGTTGAGTCGCTCACCCGTGAGACGACGCGGTCGCGCGAACGTGGGAGGGCCAGTAGTCACGATGTGGTGGGTGACTGAGTGCCGCACCGGTTGATCCAGGCTATTGGTCCTTGTGAGTTCGGGAAACTTGGCCAGCAGGTCCTCAAACGTTGAACTCGGGGGCGCAGGACGTACCTCCGAGATCACGTAAGAAGACGCGATGCCGTTGACAGAGAGACGAGTCGTTGCGTCAACGAGGCGGCGGGAATGCATGTTCACGGCGAGGTTGAAGTGGCTCAAGAAGTCTGCGCCGAGGATAGCCATGCGAATGTCCGCCACAATGTAGACCCACCGAAATGTCCGGCGCAGGCCCAGGTCGATGGTCAAGGAGCGTTGACCATATGTTGGGATGGACGAACTGTTGACTGCGCGAAGTGGTGTTGTCTGGGAAAGGCGACGCTTCTCGGCTGGTGTCACTGGCAAAACGCTGACTTCTGCTCCGGTGTCCACGAGAAACCGGTGGCCAGCGATGCGATCCACGACGTAAAACAAGCGGCTTTGTCGTGAACCGGGAGCACCCGCCGCTGCTAGTGCCCGGTGGTCGGGTTTCCCTGCCACGAACATGGCTGGGAGCATTTGCGCGCTGCTGCCCTGAAGGTACGATGGTACCAGCAACGTTCGCTGTCCGGCGATACAGCCGCCGGGGAAGCACGACGGGAGCTTGATCGCCGACGGGAAGACGACGGACGGGAGGCTGGCAGTTGCAGGTCTTGGATGGCCTTTTCCAAGCGGCTGAGTCGAGCCGCTATATCCTGGGAAGGTGCGGCTGCTGCGGGATCCGACGCTCGTGATTGAAAGCTGGTCGCGGCGACAACCGGGGGTGTGGAGTATTCTGCAACACGATCCGCCAGATCAGCCAGGCGCTCCAGGGGCATGTCCTCAGCCGCTGCGAGCACGACGACCATGTTGTTGGGCAAGCGCTGCAGAAATAGCTCACGGAGGAGCGATGTGTCGGCATCCGAAGTGGCGTCGCCCAGAAGTTGTCGCATCCGGCGCAGTAGCTGGGAGGGACGCTGGTCACCAAGCTCCTCCATGTTGAGGAGGTGCTGGAGGCGGCTGCGCTCCGACGCGGTCTTCCGGGCGAGGATAGCGGCCTTGAGGTTGTCATACTGGTTGGATGTCGGCGCCGCCGCGAGGATGTCCTCTAGTTCGTCGGCGACTTCAGCTGGCAGCGAGGAGACGACGTGAAGATATTTAGTGGCTTGCGAGGTGATGCGATGCAGCTGAAATTGCGCCTCAACCTGCGCAAACCAGACCTTGGCGTTCTTCGTCCAAAATGGAGGCAGCTTGAGTCGAACTGCCGCTAAAGATTCCGTCGGAATGGTCTCCCCAGCAGCAGACTGTTCGCTTTCGGACATGGTTGCGAAATTGCCGGGAACCGTGAAGGAGTCGCTCGTCCGGGGTCACCAATTTGTAGGGCTGTGTTCTGAGATTTTGAGGACGCGAAGGAAAAACGTCTGACTCCGTGTGTGTACAAAACGGTTCTGGTTTTATTACCCGTCGGAAGACGACCGCGCCGACCGCGCACGGAGGGAAGAAACCTGACCCCCGAACTCGGCCGGCGCGCCTCGCTGTTTACGCGAACGCTCGGCCGGCGCGCCGCTCTGTTTACTCGAACGCGCGCCGGAGAACCAGATGGTGCGCGCTACGGTGCCTCGATGAAATATATGGCGGAGGCCGCCACAGACGAAATGGGCCGTAAACTTCTCAGCGACCACCTCGTAGTCATTAGGAGCGTCGCCGAGGCGGAACGTCGCAAGAAGATGACGAGCTTCTGGCCCCATGAAATAAAGAACTGTGCGGACCTGAACTTCACCCGACGCCTGTCGGAGACCGGAAGCAAAGGCGTAGTCCTCAAAGAGGCTTAGCCACGTACGGCCAGAAACCGGTGTTCTCGAAGTCGAAGCGGTCTGGATGATGCAGAGAAAGGCCCTGCCATGAAGGCTTAGCGCCGTCTCCTTCGTCGTTAGGCATGGCAGCGAGGAGGACGGCGGCGAGCAGCAACACGGCGGTCGAAAGCCGAGCGACGGGCGAGCGAACTACGCCGTTACGGCGGAGACGATTCATGACGAAGGCGATGCCTACTGTTGTTGGGCGTAACGTAAAGCACCTCTGACACCATGTGGAGACCATGCTGGGTAAGAAGAAGGTTCGTGTCAACACCTTCGTGCCAGAGCCAGAAGTAAGTTTATTGTCTCGAAAATAACATGCGAAGCCGCCCCGCGGTGGCACAGGAGTTTCCGGCGGCAACCACGTAGGCGAGGGTTACGCCCTCTACACTTTGAAACGTACATATCTCATAGAATACACTGCAGATATCAAGAGCTGCCGTCCGGCGCGCTGAGCGACGGCAGAGCGAGTCGGGATGAGGTGAGGGGGGGGGGTTACCGCTGGTGCATGCAGCGTCTATAAGCAGTGCCGTAAGTGAGCTAATCTAATAACGTTGATGAGATATACGCATTAACACATCTACGAGGAAAGATTGCCTACTCTTTTTTCAGCGCGAGCTGTCGGGAATTTAATGGCTGATTCGGGTGATCATTTCCCGACAAAATATTTCGCGATATCTTCGGCGAGGGCGTTCGCGTAGTCAAAGGATAGTGGTTGCACGCTGTTCGGGTGGCGCCATTCTCAGGCATGTGCCGACAATTTACCAGCACGAGTTTTGTCCGAGCTCCAAGAGGTCAGTGTGCTTGTCTGCCAGACCATCTGTTTTCGTCACATCCGAATCGGGAAAGGGAAACAAACAATTAAATGCTCAGTGAAAGCAGTAAATAGCGTGTTCGTGTGGAAACGAAGCCATCAAAGCAGACGCCCACTTGTGGTCTTAGAAAAGATAGCGAAATCAAGAAAGAGAAAGATAATTTATGTTTCAAAGAAATCAACATTTTCGCAGGAGTTTGTACAGCTTGCGGAAGGTCAGTTTGCTCTGAGACACGGACTGCTTCATTCATTACTTTGTTCTACAACTGTTGTACTAAGAATTTATTACACCGCTGAGAAAAAGTATGCATATTGATGCTTTTGGATACTTCAATACGGATTACGATTTCAAGGGAGGTGGGCGCAATAAGCAGACTCAGGATTCCAAAAAAAGGTAATAACAATAAATTGAATATACACAGCGACGCTGGTAAGCCTTTTTGGGATCCGTATGAAACTTCATCAATTCCTCGGAACTCCAAACATTTTTTTTTAAATATGGCGCGCGTGCGGGCAGCATCACACTGATTTATTCATCAGCCCTTTCAGTAATTTTATAGTTTAAGATCCTGTAAGCTGTGACAGACAGTGACGATGTTAATATTTTGAAAACGTTTTGTGAAGCCGCTTGTGTTTACGCACATATCAAAAAGTGGTATGTTTTTCTTGGCGCATACAGCGTGCTCATTATACAAAGTCTATACTCTGTTTCACCCTGGGTTGTACCGCAGGAAAGGCTACAAGCGCGAGCTCCCTCCTCTATGGCACACCTCGGCGGCGCAAGCTCTCGTGCACCAATGGGCAGCCGCCAACGCTATGAGCTCGCGCTTCTAGCCTTCGCTGCGGTACAACATAAGGTGAAACGGAGTATAGACATCACAAATCGAGGAAGAAGGTAACAAAGCTCACGCAGGACCCAAAGAATTAGAAACTCCGGTTACCGGAGCTTTATAGACGCTTTGCAGCAGCTGTGCATGGGCGCCGCCATAACCGACCTTCAGTTTTAGTTTGCGCTTATTACATTCACTTCACTTCATCATTGCCACAGGGGGACGGGTTATTGCCATCTTAGATTTTATGGAGTCCTTCTCACCAGCATTGGCCTTTGTGGAGGCTCGTGAACGCCCGCTTCAGTGGCTCGGCATCTCGGTAAGACAAGTGAAGGTCGGCAATGGCGGCTGTAGTCTGGCGCTGTGTAAAGCGTCTATATTCGGGTGGAGAGAGTCAGGTGGTGCGCGGATGGTGCGTTGTGCGTTTTTGGTCGCGGGTGCCACCCGCAACGGCTCGCCGGCGATTGACCACCCGAACTCGCCATTAGAGACAGGCTACTGCCATGCTTTTGCTTGTGCGGGCACGACCGTGCAATAGCAACCTTGTTAGGGCATAGCCTTCTCTTCTACTAGCGAAGCCTGGCAGTCCTACGACTGAGCCTAGAGTGCGCGGTCGCAGGTTTGGGCCACGAGGATCTGGTGGCGTAGAGCGTCAAAAAGCCATTTATCGGGGAACCAAATGTAACTGTATAGGCTCTGCTTGCAGAGCCAGACTATCGCGTTCGTTTCCCCTTTCGCCGCGATATTCGTATTTTCTGAGGAATAGTCAGGTGGGCAGAACTGGATCCGATCTTCGCGGGGAAAGGGGCCTCGCGGAGCGCCGAATTTCTGGGCGTAAAATTTTTTTTTTCTTTTTTTGGTTTTTATTTTTAAAAGTGAGGTCCTTGAGTAAAATAAACAAACCGAAAGCTTCCTCAAACATTGGACCTTATGTGTAGCACCTGTGTGCAAAAAATTGTGTTTTTATAACGCGAGCGGTGTTTTACAACATCGGTTTTCCATTGTATGGCAAGCAGACGACACGGGCGACGATAGCGTTGCTCATATCTGTGGCTCTCGCGGAGTGATACGCGATAAGCGACCTGCACATCCGGACACCTTAGCAAGTCAGCGAGCTCTCATCAGAGATCTAGGCGAGATGCATTTTGTTTTTCAAATGCTGCGTTGTTTAATGCAATGAATTTGCATGGCAGTAAAGAGAGCCAATAAATAATTGGGGCTGTGTGGATATTTAGACATAGTATGGTTGGTCAGCCATTTCAAAGTTACGACGAGTCCCTCACTGTGGAAGAGGGATTCAGCCAATGCCGTACTACCACAAGCATGGGGTATTTAACGTGCACCACGCAGTACTGGTACACAACCGCGCGCCAGTACGGTGGTGATCCAGATCCAAACGAACAGGGGTGGGGATTGAACCCAGTATACCAGGGTTCAGTTGCAACCGCGGTGTAAGATAAAACTCTTCAGGTGAGGACAGCGCGCTCCTCGCGACGTGCCAATAAAGTTCGCTTTTCACACTCTCTCTTTCTTTCTCTCACTATGGTTTCAAGTGGCGCGGGCAGTTGACTCATCGACCCGTGGGTTGGCGGGCCTCACCTCCTGCGCATTTCAATGGCAAACGCGTTCTTTTTTTAAGTCGTATTGTGGATGCGGTGCGTCCCTTATAACCCGGAACTTGTAGTATGTGTGTTGCTCAGGCATAGATTCGTCGTTTGTCCTAGTTTCGTGGCTCAACGGCAGGAGGGCAGTTCTATGAAGACAGAAAAACAGAGGCATTTGGCGCGGTATTCAAACGGGCTATGCGGGTATGTGTCGGCGCTCCCTGCACTTTCATTTATTTTTAGGTGTCAGGCTTGTGAGCATCAGACACTAAACACCTAAAGATGGGATTCACATTTTCTTGCAAAAACATAGCAGGGAGAACACCCCTACACCGAAACAACGCAAGCTCCGCCAAGTATCGTCCTTTCACAATCGTGTCGTTGGTGAAATGCTTGATGCAAATAAAATCTTTAGGGCCATGCGGACGGTGCTTGCGAGGAGTTGCTTGAGCCCACGCTTCCAGACGTGTAGGGTCGGATGGGACCTTGAACAGACTGATCTTTTCTTTGCAACTCGGGTGACTTGAGTTGCAGTTATAGACGAAGCATCTCCGGCCGATTGTCACCGTTTTGAAGCAGCGTCAAACGCGTGGTCAAACGCCGCACACGACTTCTTCAATCTTCATTTCATGTGGTGTACGGCGACTGGAGTTCCAAATGTCTCCGTTGTAATTTGAAACGAAGCAGATATTTTGGGGCAGACGCTGAGCAGGCGAAATTGCGGCGGGGAGTCAAGGCAACGATATATTTTTTTCGCTTTCACACAGTTTCGCCGTTTGGCCACCGGCAACACTGTCAGCCACGGGCACGTGGAGGGCCTTCATACACACGCGCGCTTTTGCTTGAGTGGTGAAATCTCAGCCATTTCTTCGTCCAATCGCTTTTTATACATTTTGAAGTGCGCGCAATCCGGTGTCATTCAGCTCGAGCGCGTAGCTTCGGCTAATGCATAAACGCCATCTTACCGCCCAAGTCACGGAACGAGTTCTGCGAGAGCGTCACGCGCTGGCTGGCACATAAAGGGCAACCATGAATGTTTTCACTCTGGGACAGAAAGACATGTAGGCACCGTATAGGCACTGTGACCGCGGAATGATGCAGCATAGGGTGCCTTAATGCCCGTTCTGTTCAGGGTGATGCCACCCTTTGTTGTACCCGATGCAGACAGCACGCGCTTACGGGTAAAATACAAAGAAATCAACAGAAACAAGACGTCGCCATAGCACATGCCGCGCCACAAACGCGTGCAAGGACACGCGCTTTCACGCGCTTCTGAACAAAAAAGAAAAATAAACGTGTGGGAAAAATGGCTGGATATCTCCACCCTAAGCAAGGCGCACATGATGGCACCCTGATGCAGCCCTTCGGATGCCCTTCGAACGAACGCTATCTGATTCCTCACGCCGCGCGTTTAGCCCCGCCGTGCCCTCACCTAAAGAGTGTATCTTACACCGTGATCTCAACACTGCAGCGCGAGCTTTACCTCCACGTGCTCCGAGCTGGCGTGCGCGACGCACTCGTCCGCAATCCCCCAGAAAGAGCCTCGTTAAAGTGAAAGGCTGCAGTGTTGCGAAGTGAACAAATCGCGCGAAGACCGGCAAGAGCTTGTCCTAGATTCCGACGACAAGAAACGAGGTGAGACACCGCCTTGTCTGGAACTCGTGTTTGCGTTTGGGAAGGAGATTGACAAAAGCACTTGTCCGCTTTACTGCACCATGACGCGACACCACCATGAGCGGCGGGCCGTGGACACCACACACCACGACGACGCGCGAACCATGCGCAAATTGTTGCAGTCGAAGGGGAAACCGGAAACGACGGGACGATGAGTACGGTTCATGCGCGGCTCGTCGCCGCACGCCGCACAATTTTCCTTGCGCACCGTGCCGCAACGTGCCGCAGCACGCCGCAGCACGCCACTACGCGTCCGCGCCACGTGTCCCCTGCAAAACTGACCATGACTTCCGCAGTGCTTGGTTCCAGAATGGTGCCATTGTGATACTCTCCTACGCAGGCGTAGCATATGCGGTTACTCTAAGGGAACGTGCACGACAGTGCAGAACTTTGCAGCGGCGAGGAACCTAAACACACTTGTTCGCTAGGGAGTAGTGTGTTGCGGCGTCTCACCGCAGTGGGGCGCCAGTGACGTGGCTATCCTATCATTTGTTGTATGCTGCTCCCCCTCTTTCGTTTCGGCGGCCGGTTCTCTTTGCGATTTGCCATAGTTTGCAGGTCTTGTAGGTTGTGCAAGTTGGTATGATGACATGGTGAACATAACAGCGCACAAAAAGACGATGATAGAGGAAAGGAACATGCAGAGCAAACAGGCGCTTGTGTGTTTTGCATGTTCCTTTTCTCTGTCCTTGTCCTTTTGTGCGTTGTTACGTTCACCTTCACATGCTTTGTCAGTAAATAGAAGTCTATGGTTCACGGTACGTTACCAGAGCCGTGTATACAGAGGTTTGGTCAATGGGAGGCGCGGGCAGAGTCAGGCCGTGCACCACACTGCAGAGAGGTCTTATCATGCTCTCTCGGCCAACCAGAAGCAGAAATGCATCCTCTAGTGGTGGTAGCGAGAAAACGTTTGGGTCGTTTTATTAAGCGCGTATGAGTTAAATGTAGTAACCTTTCATGGTTATAAACAGGGTGCAGGTGATGTTCCAATCATGATCATGCAGAAAGATGTAGGAAACGAATTAGCCACTCCAACTCTCTTTTGCTCGGACAGCAGAATCCCGGCCCGCGGCGCTTGGCGTACGTATTATGTTGAGCGTTCCGCTAGTCGCACTCTTCCACCATGATTTTGGATGACCGTGATTGAAACATCTCGTGCACCTTATTTCCAGTCACCATGAGCTACTCTGCTGCACTTATGAAGTATGTTTCTCGCGACCACCGCCAGGGTATCATTTCAGGCTTCTGGTTGTCCACATTCGAATTTATGAAGACGCCCTGGAACACGCCCAGCCCACTTTCGGCCCATGGCGCCTCTTCATTTGCCTCCTATACTTACCAACGTATGGACCAACTTTCCACATATACGTCTCTTTACGTTACCGCGCACGCACGTACTTGCACACATGGCGCACAAGTCGGGGTTCCATGCTTGCACTATGGGGAGGAGTTCGAACAGTCTATGCCTCTATACTTCGACCTACTTTAGCATGGACCAACGTTCCTGGATCGAATAAGTTGACAAGCTCCGAGAAAAAGACTAACGCTCTGCCATTCAATGCCGCTTTGAGGCGCTCGTGTCCAAACCCGCCCGACCCGTTCGGTCCAACTGGCCTTGGTACCCGTGGATACGCCGTGAAACACATAATTTTTGTATGGGTTCGAAAAAGTGTATTACCAAGGATTGTTGCCAGTCTGATAATGTCCGGGTGGAGACGAGATTTCCCTGGGACTTTCGGGGTGAATTCACGCCCACCGGGCCTTATTAGTTTTGGCAGTTTTCCGAACTTCAGCGTTAAGGCAAGCAACTCGGAGAGATGACTGCGTATATCGTTCGGGGTTTCCAACACATGGACCATTGTGTTTTGGTCGTTTCTGTACCAAATTACCGCGAACTTCCCTCTTTTGGTGTTCTGTGTTTATTTCAGAAGTTCAAGCGTAAACTGCTGCATACAAACCAAAGCCGCTTTCGTGGTTTGAAAAAAAGAAAAACAGGATGTTTTTGTATATGTATTTGACTACGTCGAGGCCTGAGTGAGCTATTCCTCTCGTGTGTTCTTTACGTTTGCGACAACCTCGGTCCCTTGCGTGCACGTGCCATTTCGGAGACTTGTGACTAAGGGGTAAGAATTTCAAGACATCATTTCCGATTCAGCTCATCAGCGCGGATTCATGGGTGTATACTTTTGCGACTTACGTTTGAAGGTGCGGTAGATGTTAGCACCGCTATTTTACAGCACATGCTACAGATTCGCGGCAAAAGTGTTTGAATTGTGCGACACTCTGGTTGACTATGTGAGACGAGTTCATTTGTATAAGCGTATGCATGCTCCATGTGCCTGACAACAACATGCTTCTTTACGTGTTTAATTAAGCGCGTTAATTTAGAATCGCTTTATGTTACTACTATTTTCTTCACGTTGCAGTTGCACTCAAAATAAATTCATGATAGTGTGGTTTTAGTGATCTTGGTCTGCGATCTATTTCAAGCCAAAATAAAGACATCTTTAGCTACATTGAGACTGCGACATAGTAAGACTGGGGTGCAAAGACCAATTTTAAGACTTCAAGGCCTCTCCCTTGACAGGCGAATGCTCTTCTACGCAAGACATACATCAATCTAGAGATGATGGAGAAGGTAGCCGTAGCTCAGTACCAAACAAGAAAGCCTGGGTCCTGTGATTGCCAACTACAGGTATTTTCTGTCATGAGTGCGTGTTTTGCATTCCGGTAACGAATTTTTCATGAAAAAATAAATAAACGTTGCACTGTATTCATCTCCAATTTTAGCCTTGCCAAAAGAATTTTGCGGCAAAAAACACAAGGCAGAAAACTCATTTTTGTTCGTTTTCCTTTGACAAATATATGGCAGCGTTTATCGAGAACTGGATACTGTGCTGACAGTGCACGCGAGCCCCTGCCTGTGGATTCTGGTAATAGACGAATATGACAGGCATAAACTGCGACATAAATCTCGTTATGGTTTGATATTACATGAACATTGAACCGCACCCGTCGCTCAGAAGCTCGACCCAAAGCTAAGCACCTAAGCGTGCGTAAGCTCTTATCCGTTGAATTATAGAGTAAAAATGGAAGAAATCGTTAGCGTGCCTAATCAGAATCGTTAGGACTGCCAGAGCTTGGCCGGCCCTGCGGACCGGCCGGGCTGCGACGAAAGCGGCACCGCGCTCGCGCGAACGGAGGGGCGGCTTTCTGAAGCGCGGCTAATGCGGAGCTTGTCTACAGGCCTCCTGCGTTGCCCAGGGGTGCTGCGAAAAGGGCTTGTTAGGCCTTGTTTTGGGTAGTACAAACTAGAGCGTCTCAAATTGTCAGGCATGCAGAAGTGTGCCTGCTCTGGTGCGGAGCGCGAGATCACGATGAAAATACAAAGAAACAACAAAAACTCGAACGCCGTCAAAGCTAAGACGCTAAGAGCGTGAGCATGAAAGATGCCGTTTCACGCATTCCAAAGTAGACATAACAAAGAAGAAGAAAAATGAAAGCGTCGCCACACAGGTGTTTCGACGTAACCACCCAGAGATTAGAGACGCGTACCCTAGCGGTGGTGGCATGAATTTGGCACTTTTGATTGTCTTACGGCGTTGAGTCTGGCTGGTTTTGGCGTCAAGGTGTTTTATGTTCTTCAGGACCAGGCAGAAATAAAAAAAAGCTCGACTAACGTGTCAAAAGTAGTGCGAGGCTCAATCAGGTGAGCTTGTACTACCCAAAACGAGGGCGCTACAGTTAGTTCAAAGCTTCAGCGCAGGAGGCCTATTGAGCTGATTTTGTAACGTTGGCATGGACTAACGGCGAGGGCTGTGCGAGCGCGAGCGACTACCCCGACCACACTGACTGGGGCACGCGCTGCACGAGTGCTCGGGCAGCCACCGGGGTTTCATCGAATGAAACTGGGTCGCTCTTGTAGCATGCGCGACTAACAATAGTCCATGCTAAGGTGAGCCGGTGACATTGAAGTATAGCGGCACACTTCTGCTGTGGGGACAACAAGCCCAATTTTCTTGTTTGTTTTACTTCAAAGAAATCGAGAAAAACCGCTCCTCGTGCGACATGCACTGGTCAGAGCGAAGCGCTGGAGCGCAGAACGTAATGGCGAGGTTCAATTTCTTTGTTATGTTGTAATAGTAAACACCGGCTTCTTGGGACCACAAGTAAAGCCCCTCTGTCCCGAGGAAAGTGGCGCCATACATTGTTGTGGATATACTCGGGACTACATGCCGCGCGACACTTCTGGGAAGAACATGGCGTCTGAAACCTAGCTCAGTGCTGCGCTGGGCCTCCATGATCTTCCCATGTGCTGCATGTTGCATGTGTCTCGTGCATAAAAAGGCTCCTAGCGGTTTTTGTTTTCAGTGTTCATGCGTTTGGGGCGTGATTCGCTCGCTTTGTGAAGAGACGAGCATGCGCATGCTGGGCTGATGACCTGTGGACAAAAATATGTAGTATACTTCGTCTCACCTTAGCATGGACTACCCGCTAATGCTGTGCTAGCGCGAGCGGATAACCAGGACTGGAGCACTCGCTGCACGAGCGCTCGTGCAGCCGCCGAGGCTTCATTTCAAGCAACTAACTCGCGCTTTTAGCACGCGCGGCCTAACAATAGTCCATGCTAAGGTGAGACAAAGTATAGAGGCTCTGCCTTCAGCATGCGCTTGTTGTCTTTAAGCATGCGCTTGTTGTCTTTAAGCATGCGCTTGTTGTCTTTTTCACATGAATTTCCCAGAAGTGGCGCGCGGCACGTGCCTGAGCATTTCTACAAAACGAATGGCGCCACTTTTCCCAGGATACAGGGGATTCAACGGCATAAACAAATACCTTACTAGGGGAATACATTTCACTCCTCTCAAATACAGTAGCCTCAGCGCGGACAGGTTTTCTGGGCGGCGAGAGCCATCTATCGTCGGGGTGGTCTCGGCTATCGGGCGGTAAATGATGATGATGTTAATGGTGGTTGTTCTACATACCAAATTCATTGTTGGGGAAATGGTCGAGACACGTGCCGCGCGCCACTTCTAGGAAAAACATGGCGTCTAAAATCTAGCTCAGTGCTGCGCCAAATACTTTGCTGCGCTGTGCCGCCATGATCTTTCCAAGGGTTGCACGTTGCGCGTGCCTCGTGCATCGACGCAGCTTGCGCTACTTTTGAAACATGAGCGGGCTTTAGGTGGAATGAGAGACGACACCGCCGCGGCCACCGCGAACATCCACGTGCACATGCGCTGGACTGACGCGGACCTTCCTTCCGTCAGGGCTGGATTCGGCGCTTTAGGCGTTCCGTCTAATGCAAATGAGCGGAGTGGAAAGTATTCCCCCTAGTAAAGTATTTGGTACATAGGTCAAGCCCCTTGACAAATTTCAGGCAGTTGCCACGAGCGAGCACGCTTACTGTCATTTTCACTTCAAAAAAGCCGCTCATTCAGCGCTGCTCAGATTTACTTCCAAGGGCTGCACGGAGCAAGGTCCTCGTGCATTGACGCATAGGATGTAAAAAGAGCATCGTTCCAAAATAATGCTTTTCCGTTTCCGTGCGACCGGATCTGCTAGGATCGTTATCTACTTGTACTCGCTCGCGTGCAAGCGACAGTGAAGAGCCGTTTTCGAAGAAGGCTCTCTTGTGGAGCTTGCCAACTGTTGAATCTAAGAACGCTGTATAAAGTGACATCACACTAAAACAAAAAACGACAAAAAAACAACAATAAAAACATTCAGCGATTGTTACCTAACAAAATATTGATGCCAATCTTGACAAATAGTAAGAAAGAAAAAATAATTGAGTCATGCATTATAAAACAATGATTCTACAAGACAATAAATATCAAGGTCGTAGTGTTGTTACCTTTCGCTGGCCAGCGCAGGAAGGCAGGGCAATCACACCAGTGCTGCGGGATGATAATGATGATGATGACGCATTTTGATGTCTTCTTATCTATGTCCCAGCGGCACGCTGCTTCGGTGTCTAATCTGTGCCCAGCGCTCACCTCCCGCAAGGGAGCCCCAGCCGAAGCTTGTTATCGTAGCTGGTGTTTATTTATACGTTCTGCTCTCTCACTGTAAGGAAGGCTTGCTAAGATGGCGTTTTTATTCTAGGAGCAGATCTTATACTTTCATGTTCTTTTTCATTTGGTAGCCAGGGTGAACGTTCGAAACTGATACAATGACTCTAAAGCTGGTTATCTCTACAAAATATTTTTTTCTGTCTCTCTCTCTTTTTACCATTTTATACAAAGGCCTTCAATCCGATGCCTTCTTGCGTAATATGGTGCCCCAAATCACCAGGCTTCATTTAATAGGGTGCCCCAAATCACAAGGCTCGATCTAAAATTGACCGTAAAAATCGACGTCTGCACGTAGCAAAGTAAAATTTTCATAAACGGTGTATTTCGCAGGTCGTTTTTATTTATACTGTGTGTTAAATTTCAAAGCATTAAATTTCGAAGCTTTGTGTAAAAAATAGGACAAAGAAACTTGCCAAGGTCAACGGCGGGCGGCGGCGAGATGACCAAGTCGCGTTTCAGGGCACGTTTTGCGCTCGTATTGATAGATGGAGCTACCTCCTTATCAAAACTACTCGCGACCGCCGTTGTTCATTAAAATGATCATAATTTGTTTGTAGTGTATCTTTGGTTGAAAAATAAATGCAAACAATAAAAAACAAAACTTGAAGCTAAAGGAAAACGCGGTTGGATTACGACGGCGTTTATGCTGCCGACGGACTTCGTCTTCGTGTCGACTGTAATTGTAATTTTGTAAT
Organism: Ixodes ricinus; assembly: GCA_037355805.1. Classification (NCBI taxonomy): domain Eukaryota; kingdom Metazoa; phylum Arthropoda; class Arachnida; order Ixodida; family Ixodidae; genus Ixodes; species Ixodes ricinus. Next base: position 28,202 of record JAZHYW010012611.1, read on the forward strand.
TTGTAATTTTAGAAGAAAACGGCGCATGAAGACTAAAACTTTGACGAAACGTTTATACACCTGTCAGACGGGCACATTTTTAATGACATTTAAGCAAAATCACATTACAGTTTGGCTAATCCGCGTTTTTATTACGCGACGCTTCGCGTGCAACGCGCCACGTGCAGAACCGGGATCATGAGCTGATTCGCCGAGCGGTGAATGACACGCGATCAAAATGACATTACCGTCTGACAGGGGTGTTAGATTGCTACAGCGCAGGCGTAAATGGTACGGTTCATTTTATATTGAGCCTGGTAACTTGGGACGCCCAATACTTGTGGACAACTTTTTGTGGTTGCGCGCAGTCAAAGCTATATGCGAGTATGCACTTGCGTACTTTGATGTCCCATCAAAGCTGTGCACGCGCACTTTTACCTTCTGAAATGGCGCAGTACGTTGTCCCCGAGAATAGTGGTGTACGTCCCGCGCTATGTACGTTTTCTGAAGCTACAAACGTGCGCGTACTAAGGGGTGAATAATGCATGCAAAAGCTAAGATATTGTAAACGTTGGAATGGTGTATTTGCGACGTCCGCCACCAAAAACGTAGTTCCGGTCTGCTGTCCACGATTCGCCATATCACGGGCATAGGAGCATTATTAGAATACCAACTTCGACGGTACTGGTTTGAAAACGCGACGGCTCCTAGATTCCACTACGCTTTCAAACACACCATCTTACTTGTCGCATGTGATGGCAAGTAGCCAGAGTCAGAAGTCGTGGTGTCATGGGTTTTTCGGTAACATCAAATGGGTGAGAACATGTGACGTCACGGCATATTCCGTAACTTTCAGTGGGAACATTTCCGCCTGTCTTCGGTAACTGCCACCCTAGAGCTCCATGTATTCCAGAGAGTTCGGTCTGCTGCCATTTCTCATTGAAAATTTGAGAAAAATCACTTCACTTGAATAATATCAGGATTAGTACTAAAACTTTTGACATTTGGTTTGGACCTGTAGCGCTACATTTGGGTGGAGAACCAGCGTTCGGCTGACTCATAGTTCATTATTGCGGAAGAGAAAACCTTGTAACTTTTGGGGGTAAGGGGCGGGGGGGGCAGCCTGTATTTGCATAACATTTTTGGGTCCTCCATGCACGTCTTCCGCGCCCAACAGAAATACGCGAGCAGATAGCAGACGACAAAATAAAGCGAATAATCGTGTGCATAGATTTTGTTTCTTATCAAACGGAAAAGTTTTTGTTAATAAATGCGAACAGAAAATAAATTGTCGTGCGTATATTTTATTCAACTCATTATTTATCGTGGTTATCCTGCTTATCGCCAGCCTCTCGTATGTGTCTGGGCGGTTTAGCGTTCATAACACCTCTCTGAAAGAGGTTTACAGAACAATACTCAGAGGAAGAGCGGACGATATACGCCTCGCAAGTGGGCTCATTTTCGTCTTCTGCGCATGAGAAAGGAGGCGCGAAGGCGGGAGAGGAGGTTGATGACGATTCTTACTAAGCTCCGCCCTCGCACATGTCGGCGGGAGGCTGAGGGTAAACAAACACCGGCGTCGGTAATGGCGGCCGTGCGGTAGCGTCGTCCGTGAGTTCTTTGCGTTGGTTCTTTGTTTACTGCAGGTTAGCGATAATTGCTGGATTGCCAGGATCGAGTAGTTTTCTACCCCTTGTCCTCCCGCACAGGAGGCAATGAAGACGTGTTGCGTCTTTGGATGCTCTGGGTGCATGTACGACGGCGTGTCGTTTTTCAAATTTCCTAAAGACGCCAAGCTCCGGAAAAAGTGGATTCGTCTTATAAATAGGGCTAACTGGAAACCTTCGGATTCCGCCGTCGTCTGCTCGAGACATTTTGAAGATCACGAGGTAGAAAGGACAAACAAGCCTCAGTTAAAAAAGGGTGTTTGTCCAACCTTGCGGCTCAAAGGAACGCCGACTTCTAGGAGCCACAGAAAAGCGCCGACCAATCGTGCCGGTAAGTTGCCCTTGTCAGTCTCTCTCTACCTTCAAAAACTTAACTGATTCTGCCTCCTATGAGGTCTTTCTAATCCTTTGCGGTGATCAGGGTAGCCTTCGCGAATTCCCGAGCCATTTTTACCTTTTCGGCGCAGAATTGCGACATAGCAGGTATCGTGTCACGAACATGCGGTCGCCGGTTTTTCCTTATTTCGACTTGAACATGACCTTGGTGGTAAATATGCGGTTCAGAATTGAACTGTTCCGAACGAAAAAGAACCGATGGCTTGTTTGTGCGGTGTCGTGCAGGTCGTGTGCCGTTTGAGGTCGTCCTCTGTCAAAGCTTCGTTAGCGAGCGCAATTTTTGCGGGCTCTGTATTTTGCGTAGAATGTGTTTTGACAACATCTTGTGGGTACAGATTTTGCCGGGGGCAGTTCTGTATTTTGTACTATTAGGCGATAACTATTCGCGTTTACGGTGTCTATAATGAAGTTTTAAGAATGTCTGTCTTTTCCTGTTTCTGTGCACGGCAGACCGCGGCAAACAGAAAATCAGTGTAAAAGTGATGGACCTCATCGGCTGACCACTCACTTTCTAACTTCATTGCTCACTTCTAGGTCCCAGTCAGCCAGCTGGAGCTTCTACAGACATCCGGAAGGTCACTGTAACAGATGGTTTCCACTCAGGTACTGTAAAGGGTGTGAGGCCACAATCTGCGATCCACCTTTTCAGTTCAATTTTCTGATCACCCGTGTTTACCTTGTCGACGTTCATATAGATCTGCCGGCAGCCCAGGGGCTTGCGTGTCCTCCTGCACTGGATTGTCCCAGTGACACTGGCACAAGCCTCTTCGGTGCTAACGCGACTTCTCACAGTGACCACCCAGGTAGTTTGAAGTTCCATGCAAAGGCTGTCAGTGACCTTTTCAATCAATTCACTCATAAGTCATGTTCGCTTCAACATTGACCCAGGTCCGACTGCAGCCCAGGGTCTTCTCCTGCTTTCCCTTGCACTAGATTACGATAGTGCCAGTGGTATGAGCCGCTATGGTGACAGCATCCCTACGTATGATGCCCATCCAGGTACTTCAACGCTCCATGCAAATGTTATCAGTGTTAAACCGTTCCAATCCACTCGCTGACAGTCCCTGTTCGCTTCAACGTTGCCCTAGATCTGCCCGCAGCCCAAGGACTCGCGCCCTCTCAGTCACGGGATTGTGCCAGCAGTATTACTGCAACCGTCGCTTTGCACGGTGCTGACCCAGGTACTTTATTGTTCCATGCAGATGCTATTAGTGTTACACATTTCCAGTCCACTCGCTGACGGTCCCTGTTCACTTCAACGTTGCCCTAGATCTGCCCGCAACTTCATCGGCTAACCACTCACTTTCTAACTTCATTGCTCACTTCTAGCTCCCAGTCAGCCAGCTGGAGCTTCTACAGACATCCGGAAGGTCACTGTAACAGATGGTTTCCACTCAGGTACTGTAAAGGGTGTGAGGCCACAATCTGCGATCCACCTTTTCAGTTAAATTTTCTGATCACCCGTGTTTACCTTGTCAACGTTCATATAGATCTGCCGGCAGCCCAGGGGCTTGCATGTCCTCCTGCACTGGATTGTCCCAGTGACACTGGCACAAGCCTCTTCGGTGCTAACGCGACTTCTCACAGTGACCACCCAGGTAGTTTGAAGTTCCATGCAAAGGCTGTCAGTGACCTTTTCAATCAATTCACTCATAAGCCATGTTCGCTTCAACATTTACCCAGGTCTGGCTGCAGCCCAGGGTCTTCTCCTGCTTTCCCTTGCACTAGATTATGATAGTGCCAGTGGTATGAGCCACTATGGTGACAGTATCCCTACGTGTGACGCCCATCCAGGTACTTCAATGCTCCATGCAAATGTTATCAGTGTTAAACCGTTCCAATCCACTCGCTGACAGTCCCTGTTCGCTTCAACGTTGCCCTAGATCTGCCCGCAGCCCAAAGACTTGCGCCCTCTCAGTCACGGGATTGTGCCAGCAGCATTACTGCAACTGTTGCTTCGCACGGTGCCGACCCAGGTACTTCATTGTTCCATGCAGATGCTATTAGTGTTAAACCGTTCCAATCCACTCGCTGACAGTCCCTGTTCGCTTCAACGTTGCCCTAGATCTGCCCGCAGCCCAAAGACTTGCGCCCTCTCAGTCACGGGATTGTGCCAGCAGCATTACTGCAACTGTTGCTTCGCACGGTGCCGACCCAGGTACTTCAATGCTCCATGCAAATGTTATTAGTGTTAAACTGTTCCAATCCACTCGCTGACAGTCCCTGTTCGCTTCAACGTTGCCCTAGATCTGCCCGCAGCCCAAAGACTTGCGCCCTCTCAGTCACGGGATTGTGCCAGCAGCATTACTGCAACTGTTGCTTCGCACGGTGCCGACCCAGGTACTTCAATGCTCCATGCAAATGTTATCAGTGTTAAACCGTTCCAATCCACTCGCTGACAGTCCCTGTTCGCTTCAACGTTGCCCTAGATCTGCCCGCAGCCCAAGGACTTGCGCCCTCTCAGTCACGGGATTGTGCCAGCAGCATTACTGCAACTGTTGCTTCGCACGGTGCCGACCCAGGTACTTCATTGTTCCATGCAGATGCTATTAGTGTTACACATTTCCAGTCCACTCGCTTATGGCCCACATTTTACTTCAACATTAATCTACATCTGACCGCAGCCCAGGATCTTCTACTACTTCCTTCAACAGCACTAGACATTGACAGTGCCAGCAGTTTTGGTTGCACAGCACCTTCGCTCGGCACCCACCCAGGTACTTCGGTATTCCATGCAAATACTATCAGTGTTGCACCTTTCTAATCCACTCGCTCACAGTCCCTGTTCGCTTCAACGTTGTCCTAGATCTGCCCGCAGCCCAAGGACTTGCGCCCTCTCAGTCACGGGATTGTGCCAGCAGCATTACTGCAACTGTTGCTTCGTACGGTGCCGACCCAGGTACTTCATTGTTCCATGCAGATGCTATTAGTGTTGCACATTTCCAGTCCACTCGCTGACGACCCACATTTTGCTTCAACATTAATCTAGATCTGACCGCAGCCCAGGATCTTCTACTACTTCCTTCAACAGCACTAGACATTGACAGTGCCAGCAGTTTTGGTTGCACAGTACCTTCGCTCGGCACCCACCCAGGTACTTCGGTATTCCATGTAAATACTATCAGCGTTGAACCTTTCTAATCCACTCGCTGACAGTCCCTATTCGCTTCAACGTTGCCCTAGATGTGCCCTCAGCCCAGAAACACGCGCCCTCTCCGTCACTGGATTGTGCCAGCGGTTTCAGTGACAGAATCCCTTCATTCGGTGCCCACCAAGGTACTTCAGTGTTGGATGCAATGTTGTTTGTAGTCTGTGCTTGTAAGTCATTAATCTCATGGGTATTGTTTGGTGTATTCATCCGTTTTAGATGAACCAACGTGCAATTCACATGCAGTGTGTACTGCGTGTGAGCTCGACTCATTGGGCACGTGCCTTGAATGTTTTCTCAGTGAAGGTGATGCAGAGGGTGCCCCTGCAGGTATGAAATAACATTCATAACTTTGAAGGATAAGTGGTGTGCATGACTACTAATAGTGTTTTCTTTCAAAATCCATAAAATAGCTGCTCCCGAAGAAATCGAGGTCGGCTGCTACGCATGTCAGTGTGATCCTCTTGGGCAGTGCCTCGACTGCTTCTGTAGCGCACAGGGCCTCGACGAGGAAAGCTCACCGACAGGTGCAAATATTTTATTTTCAGGTATCTATAGACATTAGTTAGAAAGTTGAGTGCCTGTCAATTCCACAAAGAATAAGTATTGAAACACCATCATGTGCCCCTCATAAACAATATGTTTACTAATTGGGACAAACATTGTAACATTTTACCCCTAAAATGCTGTGTGCTACACTTTTCTGAGCATGTACCCTCTGGGTTATGATTAGGGTTCGGAGTTTTCGGTTTAAACCGATAAAAATTGATAAAAGTACGCCGAATTCATTTTCGGAAATTCGGTTTTAACCGAAAAAGGCCAGTTTGTAGGTTCAGCGTTCTCGGTCCGAACCAATAAAAGTATGTCGAATTCATTTTCTCAAATTCGGTGTTAATCGAAAAAGGCCACTTTGACCTTCACGTAATACCGCTGAGCCATGGCAAAAAGTGGAACGACAGTGTCGAAATGTGTCTGAATGTATGGGATACAGGGATGCCATCACGACGTTTTGGTTTAATGTGCGCATCATTGATCAAAACGTGAAGTCCGAAATGCCCCATGACTTCACCATGTACGAGCATGTTTTCAAGCTCGTTGTAAGGGAGACTGACTTGATGCAAGCTCTGCAGCCAGAGTTTAGTGAGTACACAAAGTATGTTGTGCTTCAAAACGTCGCACCGTGTCTCTTTTGGTAGTCAGATTCGGTTGATTGGCCGATTTTGTCTCAGGCAGCGCTCCATCTTCTCAGCCTGCCAGCGTCATTCTCGAAGCTCAGGGTCGTATTAACATTATTGTTTTTTTTTTTACAGTTGCACACATGTGACAAAAGTGTCCATTTCTTTTTCAATGTATCTGTGCCATTATTCTTTGAGTGATCACAAATATCAGAGCTACAAGTGTCTGTTGGTGTTTATTTCATAGTCACCGAAAAAAAGACGGTAAACTTTTGTGGGCATAAATATACACCGAAAAAAAAACACACGAATATTGAATTTTGAAATCAACACCGAAAAAAGTATGCCAAATTTTGAAAAAATAAAAACCGAAAACGCGGAATTCTAGTTATGATGTTAATGCAATGATGCGGTTCTTGTTATTTTTAACATGTAGGGTGTGTTGTATTTCTAAATGACACAACTGTTTACCTTCATTCCCATCATAATTCTGGGTTCTTTCAAGTTTACAACTTAGGCTGTGTTGGAACTAAAATAACATAACTAGATTATTGCCTATGACCCTCAGCCACCGAGGAAGCAAGAGCTGACTGCGGGCCAGTGTGTTCCGCTACCGACGACATCAAAGAAGTTGAGGACATCTGCACAAGTATGCCAGCTCGCCATAAAATTAGATGTCGTCATGGTACTTTATTCCCAACCAAAAAACCATACACTCGGCGACAGGTTAATTGTGCAGTAGATGCTTAGCATCCAGTGCGAGCTTCTTCCTTTCATAACTCTTTGTCGCACGCGTAGCCGAATCCTGGCTGGAGGCACGGCTTTTACTGCATTCTTAACGTGTCACTGGTAATAGTTCATATGTTGTACAAGGTATTTGTAACAAATTTTGCTCTTTGCTATTAAATAAGTCGCTTTTTAAATTTGAATTCGGTTTGTCGCTATAAAAAAAGAAATATGTGATATTCAACATGCTTGGAGTATATCAACTTCATAAGGAGTTAAATTAGGAATGCTTCATGGAGAACCAAGCCTTTTTGCTCTGATTATTCAAGTGAAAACTTGTACAGTTGCAAGTGAGCGGAGCTTTCAGTTCTAAACTCACACCCACAGCCAGTTAGCGTGTGCCTCACAAATGTATTAAAAAAGTGTTTAATGATCCTGCATTATGTTTCAGGTGACCTGGCATCTCAAATTCTGGAGCTCACTGCAAGGGTGAGAACACTGGAGGTCAGGGTGTTTTCTGTAGAGAATCTCAATGGTAGGATGCTACAAATGTACACTGGCATTCCACCATCGAGTTTTACAGCGCTTGTCAGCCTAATTGACCGTTTTGAGCTAAACTATTACAGCGGCACAAACGTGTTTAAGCTGACACGTGCCAACCAGCTGCTGCTATGTTTAACCAAGCTGAAGCTCGGGGTTCCGGACGACGACCTTGCCGTCCGGTTTGGTGTCAGCCGCACGACTGTGCAGAATGTCTTTATGACATTTCTGCATGTCCTCTATGAACTCTTGTTTGAGGGCATAATGGACAAAAAATTTCCCAGAGGCTCGTACTCAGCATCAGAGATGCCTAAGTCCTTCAAGGACTTCCCCAACTGTCGGGCAAGTATCGATTGCTCCGAGATCGAAATCGAAATCCCAAGGGGCAGTGTTGTCTCTCAAAGTGTAACCTTTTCTAACTATAAGTCGAGAAACACAGTCAAGTTCCTTGTAGCAGTCGCCCCAAACGGGGCAATAATCTACACGAGCGGCTGCTACCTTGGCTCCACTAGTGACAGGGAGGTGGTGAAAGATTGCGGCATACTTGACCGGTTGACCACAGGAGACCTCATCCTGGCAGATAAAGGCTTTACGATCTTCGATATCATGCCAGGCGGGACCTCCTTAAATATTCCACCGTTCTTGCGAGGGAACCGACAGTTTACGCAAGACGAAGTGTCCTACTGAAAGAAGATCGCTGCCTGCAGGGTGCACGTCGAGCGGGCCATCCAACGTGTCAATATTTACAGAGTGCTGCGAAAGCTGCCAGCACACAAAAGGCCCCTCGCAACGAAGCTCGTGCGGGTATGTAGCTGCCTGGCTAACCTGCAGAGCTTTATTATAGCTCAGTAGTGGCAGCATGGCTTGCCTGCAAGGGGAGTGGCTTGCTTGCCAGTTTTTTTTTGCAATGCTTCTTATAGATGTAGATTCTTCACAGCAGCTTTGCATGGGTGCCACCGTACCTGCTGTGTTAATTCACCTCCATTTTTCTTTCACTGCAAAGTATTGTCTGCTGCACCCAACACCACTGGAGCTTTGTGTTTGTGTCTTTTTCCTTTTTAAGGTTTAAATTGTGCAAGTTTTGCATGTTTGTATATTTTGTGCATCTGGTTAATTATTTTATGTAATGTTTAAGGTAGCTAGTGCATTTTATTTGGGAAGTGGGACGACGACAGAATATGTTCTCAGCGATAATCAACAGCTTTGAAAATTTGCATCAGCATTACTGTAAGGATCCCATTGTTTAGAGTTGCCTGAAGTGTCAGTTGCTGTATTGATAAAGTGGGATGATCTTTAAAGGCAATGTTGGTGCATATTCATAACATTTCGTTGACATGTAACAGGAAACCTATTTTCTGAAAGTGGTACAGAAATTCATTACTCTAAGCCATGCAATTTATGATCAAGTGGTTATTGAGTGTTCATGCTATACAGTTAACAACCAATGCCTCCTGTAGGCTGTAATGTGATTAGTATCGTGCACCACCTGGTATCAGCTCGAATAACTAACATTTGGGCCAAGCATGTACAAGTGGTAAATTGCTAACTTGTCACCCTTCACTGTTTGATGATGCATGCACTGCAGACGAGGCTTTACTAATGTAAACAGAAAAGCACTTTCTATGGCGTGGTTTTATTTTTCTTCAAAAGTGCATGAAAATGGATTACAAAGACGCTCACTGGAAATTTTGTAAGTTCACGAAAATAACGGCATTATTACTGAACATTCACATTTGTTTGAAATGACTAGAGGAAGTATGATATGTACAATGGAGGAAACAGCCAACGAAGCCACAGGACTGTGTGGTCTGGAGCTATGCGCGCACATCGTGCTGGCGACAAGAGAAACCATGCGAGCCGGGTGCCGACCGGTTGCGAAATTAGAAGCTATAAACATCCGGCTATCCGGCCTTACTATGTGTCATCGCGCTGACCAATGGCAAATCAAGGCCGGATAACCGGGTGTTTGCAGCCGCTAATCTCGCAATTAGGCAGCGCCCGGCTCACGTGGTTCCTTTCGCCGCCAGCATGACACGCGCGTGTAGCTCAAGACCGCACGCTCCTGTGACTTTGTTGGCTCTTTCCATCAAAAGTGCTTGGTGCCTGGGACACAACTGACCAATTTATGAAGGCCACGAAGGCCTTGGTAGTGTTCCTCACGAACACAGAATTATCGAGCACTTTGTAGGGTGCTTAAAAATGCCTGTGAGATTTTGAACATTAATACCATTGCTCACCCTCATTGACAACTTCACCTCATCTTTCTTCCTCATCGTCATACCTTTTCTTCTCCCTCCCCCTTCTCCCCAGTACAGAGTAGCCAACCAGAACCTACGTTCAGGTTAACCTCTCTGTCCTTCCTTAATAAACCCTTCTTTCTCTCTCTCTCTCTTCCTCCACTGTACAAGAGCCACTGGAAACGGCAAAGAACATAAATAAAAGAAATGGACTCAACAATATTTTCACCTTGATAGAGGTTGGCTGGACACAGGACAACCAAAACATTCCATGGGTGTTAAAAAAATTCATATTTGGTGGAGCTCCAAAACAAACTAAATGTTCAGGGAAACTAGTAAACTAAGGTTTTCAAATATTTAACCTATGACTAGTGCAAAGTATGACTGGTACAAAGTATGGTTAACAAAGTCACCTTATGTCTCTACTTGCTACTCAAACATTTTCCGTACCAAAAAAAAAAAAAACTGAAGGCTGTAGTCTTTGGCAGCAATCAAGTTTGAAGGAAAAAATAAAGATTTGAAGGGCAACTCCATCCCAAAAAACGTGCTTAATTTTGACATGGTCAATAAAAGCCAAATTGGAAACTCAACATTTAGAAGCATCACAATTCCTAACCTGGGGTTCTTAGTGTGCATGCATCATGCAGTTGTGTTTACATGACCATGACAAAATCAAGCTCATCCAAAACAAAAAATTAAACCCATGAGTATGATCCTTTGGAGTGAGCAGTGTATGGAGTTTACTGGGGCATTAAGCTACACGGCAAGACGAGGGGACCGGGCCATTGCCGCCTAATGCGATTGGTTAATGGCGTGGCACTGATCAATTGCAGCAGGCAGTGATGTCCCAGTTCCTTCCCGCCATGAGGCGCGGGTTGTCAGTGGCTTCCAAGGTGAAATAGCAGATAATCACAATGTCATCCTGTGTTCCGTCTCACATCACCGTGGCACTTTGTTCATAGCAGACGATCAACACTTGTTCTGGTCTGGTAACAGGCGACATGACATTTCCTTGTTTTATTTTGATGTGTGAATGACGCTTCATAGAAGACGAACTGTCTACAAATACTTTCTTTACTCGCTTTGTGAGAGGGAAATTTGATCTTGCTCTTACTCTCGTGGTGACCAAAATTGTACCCCTGTAAAAGACCTACCGTATCTACTTGTGCAATGACCACACTTTCATTTCTCCACAAAATTAACACATATTTGGGAGGTAAAATCATTATGTGGGGTTAAAATTTTTGCATTTAAACACTTTGAGCGAATGTCATATTAGGTGCCAATATGACGCGGCAGGGTACTGTGGCACGTCTCCACTCACGGAGGCGCACCCACGACTGGTCGTGGGGGCGCCACAGTAACCATACTTTTTAAATTGCAAACCATTTTTCGGGTGCTTTCGGCGTGGCTTTTGCCTAAGGAGAAGCGCCCTATGAAGCTCACTCAGCACGGAGAGGGACGCAGCTGTTCTTAGGCCCAACCACTTTCACGATTTCACTGTCCGAAAGTAGAAGCAAATACGGTATGTTGTGTATCATTCCTTAAACGAAACAAAAACCTTTGAAATCTGGAGTGGCCCTTCCAGAAATGCGTACACTACTGGTGCAAATAATGGTGATGAGCTGAGCTTTGGTCCATACTTGGAAAATACAGCCTGAACTTGGGGAAGAAATATAGAGAGAAAACGAGAGAGATGGAGACAATATGGCTGTCTCGTCTCCATCTCTCCTGTTTTCTCTCTACGTTTCTTCCCTAAGTTCAGGCTGTTTTTTCCAACTACTGGAACACCACCTCAGAGGCCAAGCCTCCCCTTAACAAGGGGTAGCATTCTATTGTAATAAAAATTCAAGAGCTGTGGCAGCTTCTCCTGGCCCCACATGGCGTCTGCTTCGACACGCAGGACGTGTAGATCCTTTTTTGTCCACAGTACAAGATCACAAAATCTCCGCCTTGTGATAGTGAGGCACCCCTGAATCTGGTGGTAGTAGGGGTGCGACGTGATTAGGGAGCCTGTGGTGTCAAGGCAGAAGTCTTTGGCCCCAAAGGCCTCCGTAATCATGTGGTCCCTCCAGGTCCAGGGGCACTTCACTTCCACAAGGCCATCTGTACCAATTAGCCCATCGGGGCTCCCACCGAGGACTCCGCTCTCGTGGAGCCACAAACCTGACTTAGTGGTCGTCAAACCCTCCTGCTCTTCGTACTTGAGGAGAGCTTCCTCTTCATGAACTTGGCCCCAGATTACTGCGCAGTTGGTTGACAGGTTGTACTCTCCTGTAAAGAGAGCAGTCTCAGTAGTTTAATGGTCCACTTTTATGCCTGAGCACTGTACTCACTTTCACACATAATGAATTTAGATTAAACCTTTCTGGTCAACTTATGGCTGGTGTCTGATTCCATGAGGATCAGCACCAGCTAATTCGAAATTTTACTAATTAAATTAGAGCTAGGTATATTAATGCCCCATCAGCACCTAAACTTTTGTCCGTCATAAACCCCTGACCCACTCAGAGTTTGAATGGGTACCCACCCCTGAGTATTAGCGACTTCAGCGGAATCGACGCCGCGTAGCAGCAACGCAGAGAAGCCCAGGAAAGGAGGTCATTTCGACTCTGTCGTCTGCTATCGCTGCTTGGTTCTCATAGGCAGCATAGAAACAAACATTGTTTCCAGTAACTATTTTTATGCTTCCGCCGTTTCGTTCTTACGCACTGACTAGAAGAAGGTTTCTACCGTCGAAAAATCGGTTTGCTTTTATATGTAACACCGCTTTTTTCGCAGCAGTGCAAGAAATTTATGGTGGTCTGCGTACTGAATGACGAAAACAACCTCCTTCTGTCCGCCATTTTGCCTGACCAGTGCGCCCCCTATAGTTCGCTGGAGTCGCGAAATTTGACAATGGCTATGTCTGCATTTACATGAACGCAACCATAACGGGGACTCACGAAACGTCTCCCTCGCCTTGTTAATATTCTATGTTTCGTCAAGGCATATCTTGTGTTGGTGCAGAATCCCCTGACTGCTTTCGAGGGCTGTTGGGGGACCATGAACCCCAGTTTGAGAACCACTATAATATATGTTTGAAAGTCATAGGAAGCTTAAAATTTGATTACAGAAAAAAAGCCTTCATGAATGGTGGACACTTGGCAGTGGAGACTATATTTTGGAGCAAAATGTAGGACTCTGAAGGTTTGGAGTGGGGTAGAACAGCTGGCACATGCAGGGCTCTGAAAGACTGAGTAAAGGGTGGGGTGGAGGGGGCTAATGTAATCAACCTTGCCCAAATTATGAAGAGATGCAGCAGTTATTCCACTGACCAAACTCTGAAATGTGCATACTTGCAAACTGATGCAATCTTACCGAACAGCGTCTTATAGAGAGAGGGCGGGTACGAACTACGCCTGCAGCTGTCCAGGACCCGACCGAAGTTGCTAGCTGTCAGGCGGTACTTCCGGAGCAGGCTCCAGCTTGGATTGGTCCTTTGCCCGACCGTCATCTCGTGGATGGTCCCCTGGTCGTCGGTGGTCACCGAGAAGTCGGCTCCTGGAAAGAGAACTTGTTGCTTCAAAGCAAAAATAGATAATTGATAGCCACAACACCTCATGCCTCCAGGCTGGTTCACACACTTGCATCTAGTGCAGTGTCATGATCTCTTACGACTAGAGAACACACTGGCACCATCTACTGGGTAGCCGCGGAACATTTTTGATTTCCGTAATCGCAAATGTTCCTCAATCTGTCCACATGCCTTTCGTTACCCGGCCACAACCAATGACGGCGCGCGCTTGGTTGCCTCGTCATTGCACGTTGCCTACGCGTGATCTATGTTAGCCTTTCATTGACATACCTTACGTTACCCTTACGTTCTGATGTGCCAACGACGGATTTTGGAACACTTGCTGGTGATATACTCACCTGACGCAAGCACAGAGGCCACAGAAAACTTCTCTGCTGGGGATGGGGGTTGCACAGCAGAACTCCTCTGCACGACCCATTTGGTTGGACATGTGGCCAGGGCACTGCAGAGAACCTCCACGTCTTCTTCGCAGACGGCCCTTCCTGTAGCCCGGTAGTTGGTGGCGCCGCCAGGGAAGTGTGCTTCTGTTGGGATAGGGGAGCACAGGGAACTGAAGTATTCACAAACTGACATACACTGCATAACACAGTTCATGTGAACATTATGATATCAGCACTTTGTCATATTTTTCAGCTACACGTAAATGTCATACCAACATAGCACTTTACTGTTATGTTGGTGCCTCGTGTATAAACCACATGTAAGCGATTTGGCGAGCGACGAGACAAGCGGCGGCGACAAGAATCCGCTGTAGCTCGGTCAGTCACGCAACGAGGCAAACCGCATGAATGCGACGGAAGCAAGCGACCAATGCGATGAGCGATATTATCTAGAAATCCAGAACCGAGCGACGCGACGAGAAACTGAGAAATCTCCGTCGCTCGTCGCTGACTCTTGTCGCCGCATGTAAGCCATTTAGCGAGCGACGACACTAGCGCCGGCGAAAACTGAACACTCGCTCGATCGCCCTTCACCGATCGCTTCTTTCCCGTGGCATATCAGCTGCCATCGCTTTTATCGTTTTACGCGGGACGTTGTATGCAACGGGGTGCGATTGATCAATAACAAAAGTGCTCTCTAAGAGCTTATGAGTCACTAGCGATGAAACGCGAAGAGAACAAAATAACAAGCAGCACAGCTGACTTACCCGAGAGGGCAACCTGCCGTGGCGCGCTACTCTTCGGGCGCCGCAGCCACTGCTGGGGGAGGTCCGTTTTTGAAAAGCCGTTTAGTGCGGCGTACAAGGCAGTGGCCACCATGTGGCTGCACTTGGCTGCCCCACGGGGACACTCGCACTGGCAAGCTAAGATGTCGCCTCCGTGAGAAAGACTGAGCCTTACCAGGTAGGAGCAGTCTTTGAATGAGGCTTGTAGATGTGCTCTCAGGGTAAATTCTTCCGCGTCAAACGAAAGAACGTACCCTTCGAGGTATTTTCGCTCTCCTTTTTCGAACGCCACGTCCTCATCTTTGAAATAGCGGTGGATTTCCGAAAGCCGCAGAAATGGCAAAGGGGCAGCCATTCCTACGACTAGCTGAGAGCAGAAAGACGCCGGGTCGCTTTGTTTACCCTCGAGAGTCTCCGAGCTCCCGCTCGTAGCCATCCTCCAATCAGAGCGCGGCGATGTGACGTCACGGCACCGACCTGCGCGAAAGAGCAGACGACTTGCGAGGCGTATAGAAAAAAGCAAAACTACCGCTCTTGTTTCCCCTAGCTTTGTTTTGAAGTCTTAAAAATATAGATATTATTATTTTTAATACGACGTTGGAGTGCCCAGTTACGTATAGATTACGCATATGTTACGTATCCCAAACGTAACTGAAGGACGTATACGTTTGGAATTTGAATTGTGTGAGACTTGTCAAATGAACTGGTCCAAACGGCCGCACCGCCGCACACTGCACTTTTGATAACTTTGAACGTGGTTGGAACTTCGAGATCAGCCGGAAATATGAGCTGCTTCTACGTTATGTAATGCACTATAATCTACGTCTTGACTGGTTCGTATCTCGCTTTGTGTTGGCCTCCTCCGCCAGCAGTGGACGCAGGGCGAAGAATATCTAGCTCAAGATCGGTGGCGCGTGGCCTGAGCCCACCCCGAGCGCACGACCTGCATGCGCAGCTGCAGGCACGCAACTCGTTTGTTCCGGAAAAATTGTGCGCCTTCTATGAGCGAAGGCTACGAGTAAATAGCGGTTGAATCCCCAGCGTCTCAAGGCCGCAGTAGCACCCCGACGCGTGCTTAAGAACATGCTTGAGAAGGCTTCGTTAAGTGCGGTACGCGGAAGAGGGTAACGGTTTGTTAAAAGTCCCTATTATGCACTTTCAACACACCATTTCTCTGGTCTGCGTACCTGGCTACCAGAGCCTTTGAAATATACATTTAAGGGGGCGCCGGAGTGATACCGTGACCGCGGGGCGCGCGCTTAAAAGCGTGCTTAAAAGGCGCCTTTAGGGCGGTGCGCGGAACATGGTGACAAATTGCTAGGAGTCCCGAAAAAAAAAACACAAGAGCGCATTTCTTTAGGCATTTGTTTTCAGACATTTGTCTAAACGCTTTCCGCGAGGGTGAAGCTGAAGAGGCTCGTGCTCCTGCTGCGATTTCACCTTTTTCAGTGAGCAGAAGTGCGTTTCGTAGACACCTTACTTTTGTCTCTCCGGCGTACCTGATTTGAACTTTCGGAACCAACCTTGGCCTTGCCGATACTAACGGGGGTAGTGAACACTTTCCCTGAGGTCAGTCTTCAGGCGCGATCGAAATATTTTTTGTATTTATTTGAAGTACCACCTTCGTCCTGTCTTTGAACGCTATCTTTGGTGGAAGCTTATTTTGAGCAGAAATGGGTAAGATGTCGCATAATATTCTGTCTCCCGTAGTCCCGTACTCCGTGTTGTTAAAATATCTGGACACTGGATCGGAAAGAGTTGGACGTGCTGTCAAATCTTCATTACACATATCCCGTCTTGTTCCAGACATGACTGGGACAGAAGCTTCATCAATGAGTAAGCTCTACAATATTTTCTTTGCTATTTGTTTAAAGACCCAGCGATAGTTTAGCCCCGTCTGTCTGTAAATAAGTTTGTAAACCCAGTTTAGGGTTCCAAGCTAGGCTCCCGAATCCCCGCGGTGTAGCGAGCGGAAATCACTTGCTGTGCTCCGCTCCGCTCTGGATAGAGTGTTTCAGAGACCTTTTTTTGTTTCGTCTTCGCACTGAGGCTGTCATTCTGCATGCACAACCCGCTACGCCGAAGAAAAAAAACGAGCTCTAAAAACGCGTTAGCGTTTTTAGAGCTCGTTTTTAGAACTCGTTAGCGTTAGAGCGTTTTGACCAAGGTTTTCAGCAGGTTTCGAGAGCGTTCAATAAAGCAGCGTACGCAGCCCAACACCTGGGCACTATGTTGCACGTTTTAAACTCTCACGCCGACTATGGAGAAGGGTGTGACGTCAACAACGCAGCAAATGCAGATTGGATAATGACTGATCTCTCATCAATCAACATTCAATCTGCATTTGCTGCGTTGTTGACGTCACTTCCTTCTCCATAGCCGCCGTGGGAGTTCAAACCGTGCAACATAGGGACCCTGGAAGTTTATTGTACGAGTAAGATACAAAATTAAACGTGAACACCAAGAAACTCGGATTAAGCACGTTCGTAAATGTAGTAAGGACAAAGGCAAGAATAACGAACACAAAACAAGAAAAAGCATACACCAGCATATTTTTAAAGTGATACTTAACCAAAACGATTTAGTGTTCAAAATAAGTGGCGCATGTTCCTTCCGCGAGCCAGCAGCCGCCGGTGTGCGAGATCATATGCAAAGAAATTGATGTCATATTCACCCATTCACGCTTGGTATGACATAAAATGTACCGACTTGATATGAGCGTAAAATGTGTCCACAAGTGAAAGCTACGTGTTTGCTAACTAACTAAGCACTCACCTTTCACACCAGGCCCCACTGTGTAGAAGAAAACTCGTCTTTATTTTCCGTTTCCCTGGATCCCGCACATTTCACTGTCACCTTAAAGGGCCTCTGACACGCCAAAAAAGAAAAACAAATTTTTTTTCATGCTAAGCGTTGAAATGGCATATTAGGACATTACAAAAAAATTGTTTCACTATACAGTTGCGTAGTTTTTTTTTATAAAAACAGAAATACGAGGCCCAATTTAAAGTTCCCGCCGTGCACTGTGACGTAACAGTGTACCGCAAGGTGTCGGGACGGTCAGAAGGAGGCATCGACCTACGTCACTAAAAGTGGGTTCACCGGAAGTCACGTGAGTTTCACTCCTCGTGCTCTCCGCGACCTTGCCTAAGATGTTTTTTTTTCTGCTCTTCGTACGAGCGATCGTAGAAAACGATGTTTCAGTTCCACTGCACCGCTAGTTTGTTTGCGTGCTGTAAACTTGGAGGACAAAGAGTCAGTGGATCGACGTGATGGAGGTCGATGATGAAAGCGTTGCGAGTGCAAGCCAGTGTACGAGTGCATGCCGTTAGTCCGATAATACAGAGCTATACTGAAAGCAAAACAAGCTATTAGGTCATGAAAAAAAAATTTAGAACGCTCGCAGAAATTAGGATTGCTAGCATACAACACGCCCGATCGAATTGCAGAAGGCTCAGACACCGAGGTCGTTGAATCATTGGACACTCTCCAGGCTAAAGATGCCTGCCGTCTAAAGAATACGATCAGGTTTGTGTACCAAGTACAAGTAAACGTCGAGCACAAAGTACGTATTTTGTCTAGAACATGAGTAGAACTTGTTTACTAGGTGCGCATGCGGCCGATGTATGTCTTTCGGAAATGCATGCAGTGTAATCTCTTCTTCAGTTGCTGAAATACCGGGACAGTCCCTCACACAGCACCTTCTAGGCGTTGTAGTTGATCACGTCAATTCACTGACTCCGCTTCTTCTACCTTTACAGCAACATTAAGCGATGAAAGACAAATAAAAGAAACCTTGTCTGCTTCGATCACTCGTGGAGGTGCGGAGAATAACAAAAATATAAAAAATATATTACACGCGCTCGTGTTAAGCACGAGAAGAGGTACAACTCACGTGGCTTCCGGCAATGCCTACCTCCTGACCGCCCCGACACCTTGCGGTACACTGTTACGTCACAGTGCACGACGTGAACTTGAATTGGGCCTCGTATTTATATTTTTTTATAAAAAAAACTACGCAACCCTATAGTGAAACAATTTTTTTTTTAATGTCCTGATATGCCACTTTAACGCCTAGCATGAAAAAGAAAATATTTTTTTTTGCGTGTCAGAGGCCCTTTAAGCACGAATGGGGGACTATAACGTCAAGTTCGTTGCTTGCTCTTGCGCACGCCGGCAGCTGCTGACTCGCGGAAAGATCGTTCGCCACTTAATGTTGATATTGAAATGTTTAGTTCACCAACCGTTTAAACTACAAAAATAGAAATGAACAGTTTTTTTTGTGCAAGCTGTATTAAAAGTGCATGTTTCCTAAATCTGTGGTCTGCGAACCCCGGCACGCGGGCAAGAGCCAGTCCCCGGTAGTCTTCCGGCAGGGCCGCGTGGCTGGCCGTAGTCTTTCTAATGATGACCAACCCCAGGCGCGCTTCCAGAAAAACCACTTCTTGCGGTGCAAACGTGCGCATATAAGAAACGAAGGCTCAGCGCGCGTCAGATGCACAAAGAAAGATAACAGAAATAACAAGAAAAAGTGTGTCTTAAGGCTGGTCCCCTCGAGGTTCTACTGAATATTCTCTTATACAACTGATAACTTCGGGAAAAGTAGATACGATCGAATCACGAGTGGGGACGCCTTTTGAAAGTGAGTGAGGGTAGCCTGTCTCAGCTGGCCCTGGCGTGCGCAATATCTTCCATAAAGGGACCTTGTAACATATCAGTCAGAATTTCTACAGTACTGTCCCGGGTAACCATGGGAGATGTGTTATCTGCCGGGCTACAGACGCAATTAAAATCACCCAAGAGCAAAAACAAACTTGTCAACAGTGAAGTAGATTTGAAAAAATATAAGGAAAATTTATCTTTCATTAGTTCCGTTGGGCGCTTAAAAGCAAAAGACCCTCCAGTGATGGCTATCAAAAGTAAATCGTACAATATAAGACGGCCTCGCTCGTCAACAATTGCATTCAAGTTTCGCAGAAACACTGACATTCTAAGTAACAAAAAAAAACACTGATACTCTGAATACACACACTTCGTAGCGTCTGAGTAAAGACCGCAGCACTTGCTCGATATTGCTACCGGTGGACATATTTGTATTGTGTAATGCAAAGAAAATCGATTTCCTCGTCAGCCACTAACAGTTGTAGCCGGTTCTCTTTTAGCGCGAGTTTGGGCCTCGAACATTTAAGTCGCGAATCGTGGCGGCTCTTGAAGAACCAATGAGCGCAAGCCCATAGGCCGTCATATGAGCGGTTTTATAGGGCCTTTCCAAAACAAAGAACGAAAATGGAGTGTCACGCATAACGGGACTTACATGGCCATACACGCACTGTGGGTCTTTTCTACGACTTTCGTCGACACTGATGCGTGATTTGACGTTAACATTATGTTTGGGGGGTTCAGTCCTGAGGCAGAGCTGCGCACCCGTTCCATCTGCTGCGTTGTCTTCAGGGAATGACACTGGGTCTCGCCATCGCTTCACGAGCTGGCCCATCTCAACATCAGTGACTGCCACGTCAGACGCGGGGTCATGACCGCCTTTGTAGTCGTCAATGTCCTTCGCCGAGCCTGCTACCAGCTGAAAGTATTTTTGACCCGATGAGTCTACCGTCTTCTCGTGCTCAACTGCTGGAGCTAGCGGCACGCACACGAATATTTGTGTACGCGGCACCAAGGACTGGCGACCGCCACGGCAGCCGACCTGTCTCCTTTGTTCTGTTAAAGTGTGGTTTGCGACGAAGCTCGGACCGCCTCTTCCACTTCATCGTCGTCCATGATGAATTCGGACTGATTGCCCGACTCCCGGCCTGGGGCTATTGACGAGTAGGTCTTTCATACAGTCCTCCGCTTCGTGACCGTAACGATGACCGTCAAATCAGAGGGGACGCGGCAGTCGCGGCAAATATGTCCCTTACGACGACAGGGAAGGCAGAGCGGGGCTCGTCCTGGCGCAACGCCCAGCACCGTGCACCCGTTCACACGGATCTCGTGAGGCAGAATTTCAACGGTTTGACTTTTCCTGGGGGTCAGGCGTACCGCTTTGACGATCGAATTCACAGCTTCGAACCCCTCTATTGGAACAGGTTTCTATTAATATCAGACACCTTGCCGTGTCGTTTCAACTCCTCGTTAACTTGGCCGTTGTGAACGTCATACGGGACTGAGCAAAGCTTAATCTCAACCGCCGTGTTTGCCGGGTTAATGAAAAGACACCACTTAACTTTTATCATCCGCTCCTACGCGTCGACTCACTTCGGTTTCACCGACAGTGAGTGCAGCCTGAGCATCTATATATGGTTTATTTGATGAAGTCCGGCAGACGCCAAGTCTATCATCACATCAAGTCGCTGTATTTCACAAGAGACTTGTATCTGTTAAGGACATCTTTTCACATCAAAATAGAGGAAGACACCATTACACTAAAGGTGTCATCTTACACCCTTTTGTACCATATAATTCACCCCAAAGTTTTAGTTCGACGTACAGCGCACTGTCTTCGAACAGACGCCCCTAACTTTGAGGAGGGGTTTGATGACGGTGAGACATACCTCACTGAACAGCTATAGTACAAATCAGACTACAGAAAAAACACACTAAGGTTTTGCAGCTGGGCCAAAAAAACACCGATGACTTTTTTTACTCAGTAACTTGTACATTCGCTATTCCAATAAGTTTGTGAAGAATCATGTGTATTAGGTACGTGCATTAAGAAAGACGAGACCATTTGAAGTAGAAAACAGAGTTATATTAGAAAACAAAATGCCAAGATGAAAACACACTAATTAAATTTAAACACGAAAAACTACGAATTGTATGGCTTTGGGGAAATAGTTACAGGAAGGCACGTTCAACAGATTGTTCTCGCAATGTCGGCACACTGCTTCAATGCTGCTAATTAAAGGCGACCGGAAAGTTCACTGTAACAACTTATCGCTTTCTTGTTTCGTGGCGCTGGGTCTTGAGAGGTGTCATGCGCTGGAGCGGCGACAAAGCACGTACCGGAAAGCCCAGGGTTCAGCTTGAAGCCGGTGAGTCGGAGACGGCGTTTGCACGGCGTCGGCGTCTGGGCTGGCGTGTCGGAATAGACGGGGCCGCTGTGGTCTTGACATGCGCTCCGCAACATGTGCACCTGCTTTCAACTGGGGTGAAGGCCTCGCTTGAGCCGGAGGTCATGCCAGGTGGAAGCCTTGAATAACCAGGGTCTGGACGCCCGGTGGCTCCCTTGCACGCGCTAGTCTGCCCGCTTGAACATACGCCATTTCTTGCTTTCCGCCTTCCTTTAGTTTGTTCTTTCGTGATGTAGGGCGCGTGGCACGCGTAACGAGGATGACACGTGCGCGCACACACACACTGCGTCGTGTGCACAACGCGGAACGAAGATGACCTGGGCTCAGAAGAAAAACCAATCAACACAAACACAAACAAAACTACCCCTGTACGAAGGCCGATTAAGGGCGGGTCATATAATCTGCCCACATATTTTTCGAGCCCTTGATGTACTCCACTCGAAAGCAATATTCCTGTAAGGCTAGACTCTACCGCAAAACTCGACCGTTTTGGTGTAAGGCCTTAGGTATGTACTGTAGAGGCTGGTGGTCTGTTTGAATCACGAAGGACGTTCCATAAAAAAAGATGCGGAACTTTTCTATGCCCCATACTACTGCTAAGCATTCGCGTTCAACAGAGTTGCCTTCTAGCGTACGATATTGGGTGAAGAAGTCCAGCGTGCTCCTGTAGCTGGACAATTCCTATGCAGGTGTCAGAGGCGTAGTTCCGGAGCAGGAAGTCCCTTGACATCCGTCGACTTTAGGACTGGTCTAGAAGACAGTGCCGTATGGAGCACCTCGAAGGCGGCTTCACTCTCCGGTGTCCATGTCACCTTGTTTTTCTCAACCATCCCAGTAGTCTCCACCAGAGGCTGTGCTTTCTGTGCGCAGTGTGGAACAAAGTCACGATAATAACCCGCCAGTCCTAAGAAAGACCGGACTTGCTCCTTTGTTTCCGGCTTCGGCGCGTTCACGAGCTTCGTACCTACACTTTCCATACGTTGGACTTTGCCTGCTCCTTAGCGATGCCCCAAGAATTTGATGGAGATTACCCCAGCCTCGCACTTCTGCGGCTTGATTGTCAGACTTTCCTCACGAATATTTTCAAACAACTGCCTCAGCGTCTCAACATGCTCCTCCCACGTTGTTGCGGCTACGAAAACATCGTCTAGATAGTGCACCACATTTGCAATCCCGTCTTGATGCCGAAGGGCATGAATATGAAGTGGTGGTTTTCAGATTGTGTCGAGAAAGCCGTTTTAGGCCGTGACCTTTCCTCCAGTTGCACCTGCCATTATCCTTTGGCGAGGTCGAACTTTGAGAAGAAGTGTTTTGGTTCCGACCTCTGCAAATGCCGCGTTGGTCCTCGGTATGGGCTCCGCGTCTGAGATCAGGAGGTCATTGATGCGGCGAAAACCCGTACACGCTCGATACGTGTTGTATTTTGTTTCACCAGCACCAGAGGCGAGTTTGTAAGGTGAGCAAGAGTGTTCGATTACTTCCATCTTCAACATATGGTCCACCTTTTCCTCCACCACATTTTTCACCGCAAAGGGAAGAGGGTATTGTGGTGTGTTCACCACTTCCCAGGTTGTCAGGTCCAGCCGACACTTTATGAAATTCGTCTTTCCTGGGACTTCGGAAAAGATGTCCTCGTACGACTTCAAAACTGTACACACATCCGTCAGTCGATCTTCCTTCAGATTGTCGAATACAGTCACATCTTCATACCCGTGATTTTTTTCTGCGTTGAAGGTTGGCAGCTGAGCATCTAAGTCCGCTTCGTCTACAGCAATGAAGGACGAAGCTTGAAGAGGTGTTCCCCTTCACGCTCTTTATATCGCTTCAACATGTTAAGGTGGAAGAGCTTCGTAGTATACCTCTGGTCGACCCAGTAGTCGAACTCAATCTCTTTTTGCAGTGACGAAAAAGGTCATTTCAAGTGCATCAGAAGCTTGTAGTGGCTTGTCGGGAGAAAAAATTAGAGCCTAGTCTCAAACTCTAAGCTGTCGGAGTTTGCTGTTCTTGTCATAGTACATTTTTTTTGCTTCGTTCGTTCTTTGACTAGATTCCGATGCGCTAGTTCCAAAGTTTTCTTAAGTCGCTCCCTGAGATCCAGGACGTAACCTTACGTGGTCTTAACTTCGTCACAGATCTCATCCCCTGTCCATAGTTCCTTGAGAACCGTAAAGGTGTTTCCACACGAAAGACGAAATCGCTGTTTTGGTCCACGGGCCGCGCATCACGTGATCTGACGTCACCGGTCTTTGAGGTCCGCCGGCGGTCCGTGGCCCGCGCTGTCTGAGAGTTATGCCAAGCGACTTTTCTCGCCTTTACCTTGGCGGCGGACCGCGGCGTTTTTAGTATAATTGAAGCGCTAAGTCTGGCAACAAGCTGACTTTTTGTTGTTTGGATTGGAATCCAAATCCAAAGTCGGTTTCTTTTGGCGCCAACTGTTGAAGACGAAGGAGACGAACCTTTTGTTGTGCAGCGACGGCGGCGTGGTGCGACGATGCAACTTTTTACTTCATCGCGCTTCATCCACCATGCCCTTTTCGGTTCACTTAAGTCCTCCTCGTCCTCAATAGTCAACGCCAGGGCTATCGCGGCCAAACGTATCTTTCGTTAAACCTCCGCCTTGGCTCCTTACAAATGGCCCCAAAGCAGCTCACTGCATGCGTTTGGCGGAGCTGTGAGGTCGAGGGTTAGACCGGCCCGTTCGCTCTATCGTCTGCTATTTTGGTCCGCCGAGTGGATGCTCATTGCAGCCAGGCGGCCCGCGGGCCGCGCATCACGTGATCGATTGGTCCGCGGCCCGGTCCGTCGTGTGGATACACCTTTAGCGGGCCTCGCACGTGAAGCCCATAGATGAACTCGAATGAAGAAAACCAGGGGCCGGATTGTGGCACTTTCCTATACGCAAACAAAATGTTGCGAGGTACCTATCCCAATACCTGGGTTGCTCTTAACTTAGTTTACGCAAAATTTGCTTCAGGGTGCCGTTGAATCGCTCAACCATCCCATTGCACATCGGATGGTAGGGGGTTGTGCTGAGATGTTTCATTTCACACAGGTCGTTGACCTCTCTCATCAGGTCAGAGCTGAAACAAGTGCCTTGATCCCAAAAACATTCATGAAGAAATCCTATCCGGGAGAACATCTCCGCAAGCCCTTCTGCCACCGTGGCCGAGTCCATTGACGGCAGTGCTACGGCGTCCGGATAACTTGCGGCAAAGTCGACCAACGTGCGTATGTAGAGGCTCCCCTTTGCTGATGCTGGCGACAGCGGACCGACAATTTTTATGGCGACGCGCTCCAATGTCGTGTCGATCACTGGCATTCGACCAAGCGGGACTTTCCCCCGTACCCTTAGGAAAGGTCTTCAGGCAGACATTGCATGACTTGACAAATCTTCATACCTCGCTTTGTACTCCTGGCCAATAAAATGCTTCAAAGACGCGGTCAATGGTCTTCTTTATGTTTTGATGCCCTGCCATTGGACTTTCATTTGCCACGTTTAATGCCTGAGCCCGCAGAACTTTAGGCAGTACCGCCTGTTTCAAGGTCTTGCCTGGTGAGAGCTGATAACACGGGAACGAAATTCTCTTGTTCACTGTGAACGTCTGTGGGGTGTCCCACTTTCCAGGAAATACTTTTCCTACTTTTGCCCAGCAACCTTGCAAAGTTGCATCTTTTCCTTGCTCTTCTTAAAATGCCTTCGTCATTTGAAGGGAACCGATGTCCACAACAGAACACCTGCGACGTTTAGCCAGAGAACTTGTTCCCGCCAAAACTAAGGCTGATGCATGACCTTCAGTCTCATTGCCGACTTTGTCGTTACAAGTCGGAAGTTCAGAAATATTGTACGATCCCCTCCAGTATGGGTCGGGACAAGTGGCCTCGTGTGAGCCGGGAAAATTACCCACTATGACGTCATAAAGCGGCGGCTCTATGCATTTTACAATCGCGGTACCCTTGAAATATGGTGAAGCGATGTCGACCTTGGCTTCTGGAACTTCCAGTTGAGTGCCGTCTACCAACAAAAGAGTAGCTTTCGACCCGGTAAGTGCTGTTTCTGGGACAAGCGAGCGGCGCACGATCAGGGTGTTGCTCCGAGTGTCTCTTAAAACTAAAACAGTCTGTCCTAACAGTTCACCTTCCATGACAGGCATGTCGTACGTTTCATCGTCGTCTCTCCGAACACATCGGCAACCTTTTTGGCAGCTTTTTTTCTTAGGTTTGTGTCTCCCGGCTTGTTGCAACTCATGGCGTAAGTTCTTAGAAGATACCAGTCAAGACGCTTCTCTTGGATTGTTACTCTTCTTCCTACACGTGTTCAAATCATGGCCCGGCAAACGGCAGTAGACGCAGTACTATTGCATGGGCTTTGAGCAACAGTCAGATGCTTTGTGTCTCTTTTTTTCAGAAATGAGACATCTGATTTGAGGCTTTTTGTTGGCTTCTCCACTCTCGTCCTTTGATTTTTTTTTTCGATTCCGGTGGCGTCCTGAAAAACAGCAAGTTTCGCTGACGTTGCGCCTCAAGATAATGGTCTGCCGCCACGGCTATTACACTGAGTGTGTTAGCCCGATATCTCAAATGTCGGACTAATTAAATCGAATTTGTGAATTAACTGTTGTATTATTGTTATTATGTCCTTCCTAGAAGGACCTTTAAAGGTATTTCAATAAATAAATATATTAATGAATATAGGCTTGTATTACAATCATTGAAGCGTTCACATGCCAAGAGTGTTCCCGTTCGCAGAATTCGCTTAAAGAACCAGTGTTCCGAGATATCTGCCCCGAAGTTTCTACTTAATTAAACTTTTTTCCCCTGAAAATTGCAAAGCCGGAAAAGTGGTCACTATAGCCGAACTTTGCCAAATTAGCCGGATAAAAGGGTCAAATTCGAGCAAGAATATCGCGGAACACGTGCTTGCTACACGAATTATGCAAAATTGAAACGTCTTGGCATACGACCGCTTCCAAATTCTTGAAACAAACAATACGACTAATGACAGTAATCAAAAATGAAATTAACGAGTTTTAAGTAATTATTATGATAATAGCGATAGTCGAATTTCCACCTAATGTCCGCCGAGTCATAGAGACAGGCAGTGAAAACCGGATACATAAAACGTTAGCTTGTAACGTTTGTTTGTGCGTAAACATTTGGTGCAGCTTAAAAAGTACCCTGGATTTTACACTAGGTTTACTGTTAAGGCTAGGAAAAACTTGCAGGAGGCTCATACCTTATGTTTCATTGGAGGTGCAGTAGTTCTTAAACATATTCATTAATGTTTGGGAAATATTCAAGATAGGTGAGTCAAATATTATTTTGTAATTTTATCTAAAAAAATTATTAACCATAGCGACCCTCACTGTCGGCAAGGGCCGAGCGAGAAAAAAAAAGCAAAGCAAGACCTAGACTCACATTGTGCGCGCAGATAAAATCAGCTAATATCCGGTCGCTTTTTGTACCATTTTTCTCTGTCTAGCTCCTACTTGTTTGGTGACCCGGGATCGGACTCGCTCCTTCAACCCTTCTGCGCCCGCGATCTCAACTCAATTTCATCTTCAACGTTCTCAACTAGGTCGTTCCAGTTATGTTTTCAATATAATTTACTGCATTCAATTACGAACTTTTTTTTTACTTTACAACGTTAGATGCTGTGGGTTTTTCCAACCACGGAAAATGACATCCCTTGTAAATGTTGTTGATGTTGTATTTCGCATAGTACGGCGTAGGGTGTCCGTCGCCGACGTTGGAAAATCTTAGAAGTCAAATCTCCGCTTATCGGTGTAATAAATTTTCAGTCCGCAGAGTGTGTAGTGAAGGCGTTACCATTGACCTACAATATTTTTCTTATAGCGTGTTAGACATAGGCCTCAAAATCACGATGAACACAAACACACACTTCGAAATGCTAGAAGCAGGTTGTCTTCTGCGCAGGCCAGGTAATTACATTAAGATACCTTTCAACCAAACTAATTCATTTAGTATAAAAACCCGTTTGGGTGATTCTGACAGTGAACAATAAGCTTTGTGGATACACCCTACGCTCTCTATACAATTATCTCTAGCAGAACGGACACTTGGGTCCGCGTTGTTGACACCCGTTTTCGTTGTCCAGAGGATGTGGAAGCCGTGGAGGAGGAACAAATCATGCAAAAAGCCACATTCCTTTCTTTGAGATGCAAAAACAGTATGCCCTGCCCCGTGAGGTAAAAATCTTCTGCGTGCACAGAAGAGTGTCCCAAAGAATCACGGTGCCCCAATATTCTGTAAATACATGTTTTGTCGTTTCGGTATTTTTGTACAGCATGCAATAAATCGGTCATTAAAAGAGGAGACCGCTCTCCTAGAGGCGCGGAATTACAAACAGCGTGCCACAGTGCAATTTAAAGAAAAAAATTGAGTTAAAGCAATGCTCTCCCGGCATCATCTTGACTATATTTCACACATCCTGGTAGGAGCCCTCAAAGAACAGGTATATATAGAGTAGCATAGGGAAAAAAATATCGACCAAGTGAGTATGCAATCAATCTTTTTCGGCTTACTGAACATAGATACTCTATTGAGAAACGATCCTTCAGTATCCGAAAAGAATGCACAACTTCTCGCATAAACCCTTGTACACTGGCGCATGTGAGGTCACCAGAGGATACAAAAAACTGAGGCAGTGCATATTTTTTTTTCAAAAAGCACCAGCAGAACTGACCACAAAAATAAATCCCATCGGTTTTTGTGTCCTACATTTGCATAGTGTCTCGGTATGCTCGAGCCGCAAAGCGAGGTACTTCGTGAGCAAATTCGTCCACTTCATGTTCAAAAAGCCTTAGGCGCGATAGTCCCGTGCCAGGAGCCTGCACACTTGCCCCAGTTTTCAAAGCTCCCTGTTTTTAGGCCTAAAGAATGCACAACCCTCTACACTTCGCACAGATGATCTTGATCAATACAAAAACACGCTATGTCATTCTCGTTGGATAGAATTTTAACTTCCGAAATATCTACTACAAAACATCATATCTGTATGTTAGAAATTAGAAATAGAAAAAAAAAGAGGATCCAAGTAAAAACGAAAAAAGAAAAGGCGTGCAAGGAACATCTTTGTTTTCATGTCAAAATATGCACAAAAAAGAAAACTTTATGTAGCCGCGATTAGGCGCCTTTGCTAGACTTAGCTGCAACCTGGCAACTAGGTTCTCGAAGGCATCGAAACACTATAACATGCCTAGCAACATGAATATTTGATCCCGCACGTATCTTGCGGGCCGACAAGACACCCAATAACAGTTTGCAGACTGTAGTCACGACTGTCATTAAAACAATTTAATCAACATTCTTAAAACTGATCGGTTCGTGATACGAAACAGTAAAGGTCTTACACGGACATGCGACGTTGGGACGACAACGATACGAGTGTTTCGGACCGATGACGGCAAAATGGCTTTCCCATACGCCTCCGTTAATAGATCATGCGAAGCAGAATTTCATTTCTTCTTAAATGCATTATGGAAACAAGCGCGGAGGCCTTCCGAAACAAGGTCTTGCCATTGTCTAGTTTTTCAGTTTCAGCGTGGAACAACAGATCTATGGCACGGCGTAAACAAGCCGCTCTAAAAAAGAAACGCTCTCATGTGACGGTTGCAATGTTGACATAGAACGGAGTTGGGTTGGGCGACACAAATAAAATAAATATTTTAAGCTAACCTTTAACCAAAACAAGTATACCCCAGGGAAAAGTAAAACCATATGCACGAGCCATTTTAATTCTAGCGCCTTCCAATTGGCAAATAAAGTGTTTTGATATTTTGGCCCTAAACAGCTACGCCAAAGCTCAACATGGAGGCCGCCCCGAAAAAAAAAAACGGTCTATACTTCGGGCGTTACAGCGATAATATATTATGGGATCTTCCCACCACTGGTAGTGAGGTAAATTGCAGATGAAATAATTGTTAATTGTCGTTCATGTTATAGTTGGCATAGTAGGATGTAAGGTGTCAGTGGTCCATGCTGCCATATCCTTAATAATAATCGCCTGACGCCCACGGGAATTGCACCTGTGTCCACTGCGAGCGAAGCGTAGGTGTTACCATAGAGTGGCGTCACAAAGCTAACTACCCGCTTTATAGAAGGCATCCACTAGATGCCACAGTTACGGGCAATGTTTAGAGCGCATGCTCACCACGAGCTCACATTATTAGCCTGCTAAGACCGGCAATCTTTATGGTGCAGAATGCACGTTGCAAACGAACTGTGGAAGCTCGCCATCAGCACGTGCTGAGCTGCCGCTCATAAATCTATGGCCTCCAGAGGATACTCCATATACTTATGATTTTCAGAGTACACGATGCTAACTGTACGTGCTATCATGAAAATAAATTAAGAAGTTTGTGTAAGTCCAGAGTATAATCATTGCGATCAGTTCGACAGGTTATGGCGAAGTTGTTGGGAATCGGCATTGCGTTCATGCACCATGGGGTGTGTGAACACAACCGTTCTAAACTAAATAGACACGTCATCAATTTGTTTGGAACGTTTTCTTATTTTTTTTTTTTTTTGGAGCGAGTGAAACCGCGTACCTTGGCACTAGCTCTTCGCGTTGAGAGTGCTATTTCACCGCGTGCAGTGGGCATCGGGCACTGCAAAACCGCAGAGTATAAAACGGGTTGTTAGTGCTGTAGCGTAGCTGTGTTGTAACGGTCCAACTTCCCACACAGTGGAACCTGGTTCGGTGCCCGCGGGCAACGAGATATCTTTTTCAAGGATTTGCTAAACATCGACTACGGATATCTTACTAAGCCGGCTTCAATATCAACACCGTCAACATACACATGTAAAACTTCAACAATGAAGGTCATTTAGAGTCGAGGTTAAAGCTCATGGCAGCTATTGCTGTAAAATAACCGAGAACAAAATGCCGTCGTAGCACTGCAAAATGCGAAGAGCACGTGCCGGGAAACACGGTTTCACGTTCGAAGTAAGCTTTCACGTTGGAAGCGTTCAAAGAAAAACTGGTCAGATGTCGATTTTCTGCCAAGCATGTTAACTGCTATCAATGTAAAAAAAGCGTTCCAAACAAATTGGTTAGGTACGTATTTTGTTCCGAACGCTTTTGTTCACTGGCGCTGAGGCCAAACGACTTCAAGGTGACAGGCCGCTGTCATCACCGTGAATGTACTGCAATGGTCTGCTCAATACTGTTTAATTAGGCGATATTGTTTATGATATTGCTCAGAAACTTTTATGTGGAGGAAGGTCGATTTTCCTAATGGTGCTTTGCTTCACATTGTAAATTTTGTTGGCACAGTCACCGCGGTATTCGCTATTAATGACTCGAAGTTTGCAACTTTGTATTTTATTTTCAATGTATTTCTAGGATACTTTGTCTTAATCTACAGTTTCGTTTTTTTATTGTTGTGTAATGGCAATAAAAACTGTCTTTTGTCGCACGTAAGCAAATGCCAGTTTTGTACTTATGAAATTAGCTGTGCAAAATACGCAGATTCTTGACATCACTGCTTATAGCTAGCAACCCAAGTTTTATGTTGCTCACGTTGCCCCAAAACGTGTCTCGCAAATGCGCCCTCTCCCCTACGGCCCCCTTCCTCCCCCAACCTAAACTACCGAATGTCACCGGATATTAGTTTTGCAGTTTCCTCTTGTGTTTATGGTGTCGCCCACTTGGAGGTATGTTGCCTTGTATTATTGGCCAATAAAATAATAGATAGCTCGACCTATTACTTAGAAGTGCACTTGCGGGATTTGAATTTGGAGGACCTGCGAGCACGTTTCCTTTGCTTGTGTATCGTCTAAGCCATCTCTTAGCTCCTCGTCACGTGACTGTCGCTCTTCTTTCTGCACTTGACTTTCCGCTATCAGCGCCTTCCCTGATTTTGTCGCTGGCCTGTCCCTTTACCTGATAATACATTTTCTCACGGACCATCCGTCCTGTATTAAAGGCCGTGCTCCTTTATTCATGGGCAAAGTGTCCGTCATCTCTTGTTAACTCGCCGCCAACCCAGCGTTCTAAGAGCTGCATGTGAGCCGACTGATATCTCCTTATGCCTGCGTCCCCAACCCGATTAAAAATATCGGAAGCTTAATATGGTAAATTGGTACATTTTACACTCTCGAGGTCTGTTGTATACAGCGACCGAGGCAAACAAGCTTGAGCTGATGGCGAGCATTACTAGCACTTCACAACCGGCATTCCCCACAATCTGAAATCTCCCCCTTCATGAGTAGAAGACAAGTGTGATTGCTCAGAGCGCCAACTTTGATTAGCGCATTAAAACCTGGCTTGGCTGGAATAGCTCAAATTGAAACTTAAGTAGTGAAAAAAATGCGAAAAAATAAAAAGTCAACGCATAGTACAGGTTACCGACAATGCTAAGGCTAGAGCCGCAATAGGCAGTTTCACGGTCGTTGGAGCTGCAATAAATATTTAGTGTCACGACAGAACAACTCAAGGGCAAAGGCAACAAAATCAAATATAAACGCAAAATGCGCAACATCGTTAGCGCGAAGACGACATTGGAGCATTTTCGAAATTAACATCTTAAAGGCGTTGGGAGACTCCATATTTAGACCTCAAATTCACGTTAAAATCAGAGCTTTTAAAAGAACTTGTACAGTTTATGGCCTCCTGACAATATTATATATAAAAAAAAACATTTAAAAATAGCCTCGATCGTTTGTTCGGGCTAACAGTGTCGCACACTGAAGTTGTTAGGGAAAGCACCAAAAACAGAAGCCTACGAGCAAAGAAGACCACAGTTCTTTGCGCAAACTGGAGAGGACAGCTGCAGAGACGGAACGATTTACTGAATTCACAGTGTCTCGCCAACTAAAGTAACCTAACAAGAGATCTTTCCGTTCGAGTGTCGCTACCTTAGTAAATTTGTGCTGACCCGTTTCGACAAGGCTATTCAGCACATCTGCCTTCGTTCCGGTGCGAAGAAGGGACTTCGGCCCAAAATCTCGCAAGGCAGGCAGAGGACCCTCGAGCCGAAAGCGCTTTCAGGAAGATTCGGGCATAGTAGCATGCAAAGCGTGCACACTCAGCTTGGTAAAGCAACCTTGCTCGTTTTTTTTTCTTTTTAATTTGTCTGATTGGCCGCGCGCTTAAAAGCTTTTTTTCCAAGAGGCAGCGCGAGCTTCCGTTTTCAATACACGTTCATGAGATCACCATCCATACAAAAACCCACTGCACGCGCTAGAAGGAGCAGCTGATGCTCACTTCGATAACTTGGGTCAATTCCAGAACTGTCCGCGCATGCGCACTGGGGACTCAACTTTGCGTAAAGCGCAGCGGGAGATCGAAAACGGCCTACTAAAACTCTCATTACCTCAGGCCGTGCTTGCACCAAGACTGGTCAGAAACATCATGGGTTCCTCTAGCGACCACTTCCTGCTCGCGGCGCTAACCCTCATCGCGTCGGGTCCCGCATTGGCTAGACTTGCCGCCTTCACTTTAACCGATGGCATTCGGAAAGGGGCGTTTGCTGTTTCTTGCTTAGACCTTGCGTTCTTGTATGCGTCTTCCAGGAGACGCGTCTCTGCCGTGGTGACGGTGACTTCAGCATATAGAGTTTATTTCGCGGAATGAGATGACAGTGTAAGGTATAAGTGCAAGTTGACAGCGTGTAAGGTGTGTGTTTTTTACTTTTCGCCGCAACCTTAAATGAGCGTAAGATGAAAAGTTTGCGAGTAAATACTTCCCTCTGGTGACAGATTTTTGTCACAGTCGAACATTTTGACGACGCTTTCATAAAATCGTGTGTGTTATTTATCTGGCGGCAGTACATTTCTTTGGGGACATCTACCTAACTTTATATGCTGCCTCTTGTAAGAATTTAAAATTGTATTTTTTTTAAATTTATTCGTTGGGATGTTGACAATGTTTAAACCTTATTGGGTATTGGCTTTAAAATGAAACAATCAGAAATAAAAAATACATATATAAAAGTCCTTGACCCTTGCTTATACTTTTATGGAGCTTACGAAGTTAATTAAATATTTAATAAAGGCGTATGTAAAATGAACTTAAAATTTGTTCCATCCATTGAGTATTCAACTTGGCTGTGTAGTTTAAAAATTATCATAGGATACGTGAGTCAATCAATGTCTCAGATATTTTGCAGTTTTGTTATGTGTTACGACTAGTTTTTCTACTATACTTCTTCACTCCTAAAGTGGTGATGAAAATCATTATCCCTCTCTAAAATTAGTTATTTAAGTTATTATTGAACGTTGATGTAACAAAAACAAAATTCATTTTTTTTTATTTTTGCTTTAATAAAAATGAAAACTCAGCAACAAACTATGCTACCTCGTTGCGTAGAATTTGGCACGAACCGCAACTTTTCCTAGATATGCAAGCATGAGTGGGCTTAGCTTTTTGTGTTCCTCGTGACTAATGAGATTTCCCAATAAATTGTTAGCTATAACCACCGCTCTCTCAACTTCCTTGCTCATTAGGTCCTCAATCAACAAATATCCAGTTCCTCTCTACGAGATCTGTAGTCGAATTATAGGAACCAAAAAAAAAATTAAATCTTTACTTTTCGCATATCATTTAGTCGATGAAAATAAAACTAGAATACGATAGAAGAAAGCCGAAAAAAGGGTTTTGGCACGAAAGTTTGCAAAACATATCGCATCATTTTCTTCCGTCTTTCTTTCAAAATCTCTCCTATTTTTTACCGTAGTTTATTTGCGGTTCCCAAGCAGGACAGCCTAACCCAGCTCACGTGTTGAAGACGAGTACTGCATCACTTGGATGTGCTGTTCACATCCACCGACTTTGTCGATGGATGTCAACAACACATCCAAGCTAAGTGATTGTTGACATCAACAGCACATACAAGCAGATAGTTGACATCCATCGACTGTGTCGATGTATGTCAGCAACACATCCAAGCCTATTGATTGTTGACATCAACAGCACATCCAAGCGGATAGTTGACATCCATCGACTTTGTCGATGGATGTCAACAGTCCATCCATTGACGAAGATTGGACCTTGTTTTAGTGGCCGAATAGTGCCGTGACGGCATCTCTTATAACTTACGAAGTGGAAGCACTGTGGCGTGCTTAAAAATCACGGTGAAAGCTTTGCGTCATTTGGCTCCGAAACCAACATGGTCAAAACTGACAATCTGGCATTACTCTTAATTACGGCCATGAAAGTGAAAGAAATCAGACTGGGCCCTCGTGCAAGGCCGACGACGTCGGCAAGATGGCTGGGCTGGCGTTTGCTCTCGCTCAACATTCATCGATTAATGCATCAGGTGTAATGTACACGAACTGTCAACCCCGCCTACACTCAGACGGCTGAGAAAAAATTCAGGTTCCGGTAAAATATTACATCATGACCACACGGGTTTTTTGCTGTTATTTTTATCTTGTGGTAATTAAAGAAGCAAGAAGATATAATTTCATTTCTTGGTTCCTTTAGGCGTGAACGTAGTATACCATTTTAGTGGTGAGGCTTGGGTGCACCTCATGCATTTTATTTTATGTACTAGAGTGTCAGAAGCTGCAAGAGCGTAGTCCAGAATTTATGCGCTCGACCAAGCGGGTGTGTTCTTGCAGTGCAATCTTTGTTTAAGGCGACATCTTTGTACGTGTCCCTTGAACTTCGCCGAATATAACGCCGTGGGAAATGGCGTTATTGAAATAAAGTACTAAACAAATAAAATACCAAGATCTATACAAAGTGTGCGTCAAAAAAGCGGAAATCAAAAATAAAAAGGTCGAAAGGTTCGACGCAAAGAACAGCGTGGTGCGCGGTGTCGTTTTAGTTCTCGACTGGTTCGAGTATGGTTCACATTGTTCATACTGTTCTCGCCATAAAGAACCAACTGTCTCAGCTTCCCGATTTCCTAATAATTTTTTATTTTTTGTCTGCCTAGATTATTCCACCCAAGAGTACTGAAGCAAAACTGGTTAGGTGAATAAACCTGGTGAGTATGAACACATGCATTAGCGAGCACTCTGACTTATAGTCATAAATGCGCAAATACAAAAGTAAATAGTGTCTCTCGCCGTAATATATAAGTGAAAAAATTTAGTAGTAAAATATCGTAATGAGGTATATATTGGAGACGCATTTGACGTTACTTAGAGAGACTGAATTAAGTATTTCAACATTTCATTAGCTCCGTTCATAATGAATGAAGGTCAACTCAAATCAAGCTGTCTTGCCTGCGTGTGCTGTACCGATTTCTCTCTTTTTCTACTCGCTCCAACATTATATCACAAAGCGCGAGCGGCTGTCTATCAGCATTTTTCATAGCTGACCACAGCAGATCCACGTTGAGGAGCTTCAAAGTGGAAGCACCCTCATTCGAGTATTTATGCTCTTTATGTTGACCATGATATAGAAACTCCAGCCAACCTGTGAACGTCAGCAACGTAGAGGTCTGAACACAATAAATATCTAAAGTACAAATGGACGAAAGCAGGAAGCGGGAATTGTAGATACAATACTAAGATGGTAGACATACTAACAGGTTTCTAATCGTTGTTAAGATCAAGTCGCGAACTCGCAGGTCGAAAAGGAACACGACATGCAGAAAACGCAAACAATATATTCACTTCTGTAGAAAATTAAGAAACACAATCACCTGAGGAGTGTATAGATGGGCTCGAGTGTTTCTGCCATATATTTATAGTGTCAGAACCGAGGACCGCATCAGCAGTGGCGTTCCCACAGCACACGAAGGAAGTGCTAGGTTTTGTTGCGCATTTCAGGCAGCCTTCCGAGCGACTGTAATAGAAGCTGCAAAAAAGAGCAAAGCCGCCTGAAGAAAACCTTGAGCTGTTTATTTACGTCATCAGTAGTTGCTACGATAGGATGGCGAGCCTGCAACATATGCGCATAATGTTGCTTGAGTACTGCGGCAAATGCATCAACAATTCCAGGATCTCGAAGGTGGAAGCAACTTTGCCACACACAAGCAACTCGCCGATTGTCTAATGGAGCGCTTGTGGCGACGCCAAGAATACATGCCTCCCCGCCAGCCGTAAAATCAGGTGCCCCGATGTTTGGCGTTATGCAGTCGGGCGACTGTTCGATCTCTCTGGTAACCGGAATGAGTGCTGGTATGTGGCCTACGACCGCCCTGGTTGCAGCGGTTGGTTGGTTGGTTGATTTGGTGTTTGTGGCGCAAAAGCAACTAAGGCCATAGAGCGCCAAAAACAAGTCTATTGCTGGAAAAGGTTTTGAAAGAAGAAAGAGGCTTTAGTAGCCAGTGATTAGATAAAAGATGGTAATGGGGTACCAAAAGGTAAAAAAGTGATGGGCATGATCTGTAGGTTAAGAAAGCTACAATCGGTGTAGAAGGCCGATACTATCTAAAAATTTGAAAACATTAGTGTGTGTCACAAGAGAATCATCACTTAAGAGCAGAGCTGGGTGTAGTGGGACTTGTTCTCGATACAGTTGCGAAAAATACAAAAGACGTTTTTCATAATAAGCAGGACATTCAACTAGAATATGTAGAATGCTTAAGGCATTGTCACACTGCTCACAAGTGGGGGCATCTTCCCCACGAAGGAGGTAGCCATGAGTCAGATGAGTGTGACCAATCCTGAGCCGGCAAAGGACAACCTCATAAAAGCGTTCCTGGTGGCGTGCACTCTGCCATTCGCTCAAAAGAGGTTTGATCATGTGCAACTTGTTGCTGATTTCTTGATCCCATTCAGCCTGCCATTTGCGCTTAACGTGACGCCTGAGAAGGCCTTTGTAGTCTGCATAAGGAATGTTGTGGAAATCAACTGTTCGCTTCACGCAAGTACTTGCTGCGCGATCTGCTGCCTCATTGCCCGGAATGCCCACGTGGCTGGGAATCCAGCAGAATATGATTTCGTATCCCTTTCTTGAGGCAGCAACAACCTTATTTCGCAGTTCAAGGAGCAGGAAGTGCTTGAGGGGTGTTAGTGAAGACAGTGCATGCAATGCACTGAGGGAGTCGGTGTATACGATGGAGTGAGGCAGCTTTTCATCCAGTATGTAGCTTATGGTTAAAAGCAGACCATAGAGTTCTGCTGTAAAAATAGAAGCAGAGGAGTTGATTCGCCTAACAAGTTGAACTGTCGGGCCTATCATAGAACACCCAACAACAGATTCAGTCTTTGTACCATCTGTGTAAAAGCTTACATATTCGGCATACTGACTTTGCAGTGCAAAGAATTCCTGAAGAAACACACCATTGGGAGTTTCAGCTTTCTTGTATCGCGTGAGTGAAAGGTCACACTTAATGACAGGGTGCTCCCAAGGTGCTCCTGCAACAGTAGACTGCACTACAGGGGCCTCCAATCGAGTCCCATGTTCTCACTGGCACTTTTCAGTCTCAAAGAGAAGGGAGGCACAGTTGTGGCTTTGTTTTGAAACACCCTTTCAGATCGCATGTCTTCCACAGCCATTCGCGCAGGGTGATCAGAGATAGACCTGACTCTCAGGGAATACATAAAGCCCAGTGAAAATCTTCTTTTCTCAAGAGACAGCTCGTTGGCCTCTGCATACAGACTTGGCACAGGAGACGTGCGAAAGGCACCCGTCGCCAATCGCAACCCAAGATGATGGATAGGGTCAAGCATTTTTAGAGTGGAAGGCCTAGCTGAACCATAAACAATACTGCCATAGTCCAGTCGTGATCGCACTATCGAGCGATATATCCTCAAAAGGCACGTCC
This sequence comes from Ixodes ricinus, assembly GCA_037355805.1. Classification (NCBI taxonomy): domain Eukaryota; kingdom Metazoa; phylum Arthropoda; class Arachnida; order Ixodida; family Ixodidae; genus Ixodes; species Ixodes ricinus. The sequence goes on from JAZHYW010012611.1 coordinate 66,567, forward strand.
GGTCAGAACCCCAGGATCGGTGGGACAGGACTTTAAGAATATTAAGTGATTTCAGAGCTTTTAATCTTAGATTCTTAATATGGGCGCCAAAGGTTAGTTTGCTGTCAAATGTAAGACCCAGAAACTTGTGCTCAGGCTTCACAGAGACTGTGGCATTGTTTAGTGCTAGAACAGGCTCTGGAAATAGTCCGCGTTTCCGAGAAAAGCACACACAAACTGTTTTATCCGAGGAAAACTTAAACCCATTTTGATTGGCCCAGGTCGATAGCTTATTGATGGTTAACTGAATTCGTCGCTCACACAGTGACAGATTGCAAGACGACACAGAGATCTGAAGGTCGTCTACATAGAGTGAATATTGCACCGATGGGGGGATAGCCAATGCAAGGGAGTTCATTTTGACAATAAACAAAGTGACACTAAGAACGCCTCCCTGAGGAACGCCATTTTCCTGGACAAACACTTTAGATAAAGTTGTTCCTATCTGAACACGAAAGGTGCGCCTGCTGAGGTAGCTCTCAATGGTACGTAGCATTCGACCACGGATACCCATATCATACAAGTCCCTCAGTGTACCAAAACGCCAGGCTGTATCATAGGCTTTTTCGAGGTCGAAAAATACAGATAGGCAATGTTGTCTATGAACGAAGGCCTCACGCACAACTGTCTCCAGCCGTACTAAATGGTCAAGAGTGGACCGAGACGAACGATACCCGCATTGGTTAACATCTAGGTGGTTATTTAGTTCAAGGAAATACATCAGTCTTCTATTAATTATTCGTTCAAGAGTCTTTCCAAAGCAGCTAGTCAAAGCGATAGGCCTATAGCTAGCCGCACAGGATGGCTCCTTACCGGGCTTGAGTATGGGTATGACTGTTGCCATTCTCCAGTCCAATGGAAAGTAGCCCTCAAACCAAATACGATTAAAAAGGTACAAAACAATATCAAGTGTGGAAGGATGGAGATGTTGAAGCATGTAGTAATGAACACCATCTGGACCAGGAGCCGATGACTTACAGTTTTGGAGCACTATGTTCAGTTCGTGCATGGTAAAGGGGGCATTATAAGCTTCGCGTTCACCACCGGATGTTTTCAGTACCGTACTTTCAGCTTTCCTTTTATGTTGCAGAAATGCAGGCGAATAGTGCTGCGAGCTGGAAATAAATTCAAAATGCTCGCCAAGGATATTGCCCTGCTCTTCAAGATTGCTTGGGCATTTTCCATTTCTAGAAAGAAGTGGAATGGTGAAAGCATGATATGAGCCATTTACTTTATGAATCCTGTCCCATACTTCCTTGGGAGAAGTACTGCTATTGATAGAGGAAGCATATTTTTGCCAGCTCTCACGTTTTGCTTTGCGACGAATGTACCTTGCGCGAGCTTTCATTTTTCGGAAAGATATCAGGTTATCCCGAGTTGGATAACGTCTTAGAACACTCCAAGCTTTGTTTTGCTGTTTGCGACTCTCTTTACAGTCTTCATTCCACCATGGCTTCGGTCGTCTAGGAAGCTGTCCAGACGAACGAGGGATTGAAAGTGATGCTGCAGTGAGAATATGGGATGTTAAAAGATGGTTCAGCTCATCTATCGAAAGCTGATCGAGGCGAGCATAGGCCAGGAGTGACGACTGCTTAAAAAGGCTCCAGTCTGCTTTTTCAAACTTCCAGCGTGGATGGCACGTAGGTGAAGACTGAGGAGTGTCGTTACATCTTAAAATAATGGGGAAGTGGTCACTTCCATGGGGATTCTGATCAACGGTCCATGAAAAATCAGGTAGCAGATTTGCACTGCCAATAGAAAGATCGATGCATGTAGATGACAAGGATGAAGGGCTAAAATATGTAGGATGGCCAGTATTAAAAATGCATAATGGATGTGTAAATAATATGGATTCGATTATCTTTCCGCGTGTATCTGTATGATCACTTCCCCAAAGGGTACTGTGTGCGTTAAAATCACCGAGTAAAAGAAAGGGCTCTGGAAGCTGGCTTACAAGGGAGTCGAGATCTTGTCGCTTCAGAGAAAGAGAAGGTGGAAAGTACACTGAACACAGAGTTATGGCTTTATGCAACAAGAGACGAACAGCGATAGCTTCGAGTGGCGTCTGAAGCGGAACCTCTGCACATGGAATATGTTTTGGAAGCACCACCGCAACGCCACCGCAAGAAATGGACGTGCTAGGGCGGTCTTTACGAAACACACTGTAGCGTCTCAGAAAGTTAGTGTGCGATGTATTCAAGTGCGTTTCCTGCAAGCATAAGGCAGATGCCTTATATTCTTCTAAAAGAAACTCAACATCTGCAAGGTTAGTGAATAAGCCACGGCAGTTCCACTGAAGAATTACAGAGCCCATTTTTAAGGATAAAAGATTTCATAAATGAATTAAGCAATTCTGCTTGTGCTACACCCTAAGGAGGAACCACCGGCTTTTTTCCTTTCTGTTTTGATTTAGCAGTTTGCCATTCCATGTCCTCCTGATCCGAGGAAGGACCGGAGGAGTCGGCAATGTCAACAGGTCCCACTGCATCCTGAACCTTGGACGCAGGTTTGCCAGTTCCGACGTGGTCGGAGACCTGAGCCACGAGTTTCCGGCCACGGCCAGACCCCGCCGAAGAAGGCTTCGACGTACCAGGCCGGGACCCTCCCGCATTCACGCTTTCAACATCTTTTGACATTGATGGAGCAGCAGGTGGGCCCTGCTGCTCCGTAACAAGGCGGGCCGCCTCCGAAGAAGTGGAACGACGGCCTCGCTCCCCATCCTGAGAAGAACCACTAGCACGAGGCGGCCGGTCAGCCGGAGGTCGTGCCTGAATCGACTGGGGAGTCTGTGTGTTCCCAGAATTACCTGGGGCACCCTGCTTCCCCACAGGTTGTCTCGGGGCCTGAAAGGGGCCTGCCAAGTCCTCAAGAGAGAACTGAGTGGCCCTGGATTCCGTACGTGGTGCAGGGCCCCTGCGCACCGCGTCGGAGTAGGTGCCTTTGGAAATGAAGGAAAACCTTTGTTTTGCTTCGGGATACGACAAGTTCTCTTTGGCTCGTAAGCTAAGAATTTCCTTTTCTTGGCGCCACAGAGGGCAGGAGCGAGAGTAAGCAGGGTGAGGACCCCTGCAGTTAGCGCAGGCAACTGGACCTTCACAGACATCGGCCACATGGTCGTGGCTTCCACACTTTGCGCACGTCTCCCTCCCCCGACAGCTGCGCGACCCGTGACCAAAACGCTGGCAACAGAAGCATCGCTGTGGGTTCGGGACGTACGGTCTGACACGGCAATTCAAGTAGCCAGCTTTGACGAGTGCAGGAAGCGTGTGACGTTCAAAAGTCAGGATAAGGTGTTTAGTTTTCACCTCTGCGCCGTCACGCCTCATCATTATGCGTTTGACCGCCACTACTCTAGATGCCCGCAGGCCTTCCAAGATCTCGTCTTCACTACTGGAAAGAAGATCATCTTCTGAAATCACCCCTCGAATGGTGTTGAGGGTTCTGTGTGTGCTCACTGTTACCGGCACGTCACCTAGGGATGTCAGTTTTAGAAGAGTGGTGCTCTGGGACTTTTTTGCAACTTCAACGAGGAGATCACCAGAATGCAGTTTCTTCGCTTTGTAATCACCACCTATCTGACTGTCGAGAACTTTTGCTACAAGGAATGGTGACATTCTTTGATAGAGGATTGTCAGGGACCTCAGAGTGGATCACCATAAACCTTGAAAAAGTTTCATCTTCTTTATCTTTCACTATGACTGGTCGTTCGGGACGATGCCTCTTAGGGGCACGTCCAGAACTGGGGGTTTTGGTTTGGGGGTTGCCATAAGAGGCGAAGTTTCTTCGGAACCTGTGGTGTGCCGCCCACCACGGAGCCCAACAAGGGAATAGATAACGCACCATAACAGAAAGGGCTTTGCTGGAAACGTTATGCTATTAGCACTGCCCAGGAACTATACCCAAGTGTGGTTCTTGACAAGGGGTCTGTCGCCACCCAAGGTTAGCCCTTGCCGCCAAAGGAGTTGAAAAAGGAAAGAAGAGAAATGAGAGGAGTGAAAAGGAGGAGAAGACAAGAGTGAAAGTAGGGAGGGGATAGTAGAAGTGGCGACTAGACTGAATCATCCTGGCCGGGCCTTACCAGGACTCCCGTCTGTGAGAAGCGGGGGCCGAAGTGGTGTATTGCCTCGCCCGGGGGGCCCCGAAGGGTCCAAACCTACCCCGGGCTCGGCTCAACCACCAGGATGCCCTTTTCCCCAGACACGGGAAAGCCACGCACAGCCAGACGTGGGCGGGCGAACCCGCATGGCTCGGGGTCCGTGGTGACGCCACTCACCAAACACCTGCTTTCACAGGTGCCCCCTGCGGGATGGTTGCAGCGGCAGCATATCCCTGGCCCATGTATACAGTGGCTATCCAACTGTTGTAATATAGGGACCAGATCGGTCCAGCGACTGTCAGTTTGACTCCCCAACACGTGGGACTACTAGGCTCGATTCTTAAGCCCCCAGCGTATCATCCAACTAGTCAGATTTCCTAAATCATCTGCCATCGCTGCGGGGCCGTGATAGACGCTTTACGCCAGTACCCGAAGGGCAGACGACAAGGCTCGTATTGTTCCTTTCGCTGCAACGTTCTCGGAAATGTTTTCCGGTAGATGGAAGACAAAAGATGATATATCGACGAGTGTCTACACACCAGTGAAGGTTGCTGCAATAGCTTTAAAAAGAAAACAGCCACTTTTGGAGCCCCGTGTGCGGGACGCTACTTTTTGCGCACTCCTCGACAATGGTTCAAGCACCAGACTGGAGGGGGATGAAGCGATCAGGGCAACCGTGGCTGGGAGAGCATCACTCAGTCACGAGAAACGTTGCTCTTGTCTAGCCCCTGGGTGGTCTCAGACAACCACTTTTGTGAGGTGCCGCGTGCGTTGAACAGGGTGTATCACGCAAGGAGCGGTTCCTCCATGTGCCAGACTTCTGACTGGACATTGTGCAGGTCATGAATGTTCTTGGCACTACCGGTATTTTCGTACACATTGCTCTAAAAGCCTGGACGGTGGGATGGCATCACCAAAGGTTATATATTTTGCCAAGGGTGGAGGCCAGAGAGAAGTGGCAATTCCACCCACGGATGAAAACGTGTTGAGTTTAGAAGATCTGTTGCCGAGAGCGGAGAGGTCAAACAAACGGATGAAGGAAAAGATTTAGATTCCCAGTACTCGCAGGAGACCTGAAGTTGATCATGCTGAACGTTCAGATGTGGCTCTGCTTGGACAGTTCCGCATCACATTTAAAAAAAGCCCTGCCTTTACCGGTATATTTGAGCATTGCATTACAACACTGGGCAGTCCTTTCCATCCCGTTGGAGGCTTCAGACAGTCAAAAATCAAAACCTGCTGCGAAAGGAATTAATCCATCCATGGTTCAGCCACCGATCAGGTGCGCTGTCTTATGGCCAAGAAAACAGGAGGATATAGACTAGCTATCGATTAACTCGCTCTCAATCCTAAAACAAAGTATACCCTCTACCCCAAGACTAAAGGACGGACTGGCTGTTAGCCGAGCTGAAAAGAGGAAAATGGGCCACAAGTTGTTTTTTTTTCTCAGGGATCTCTTTAAGCCTTAGTACGCAGCGCGGCAGTACACAAAATACATTTTATAAGTCACCGTGGCACGTTGGAGCACAATAGTATGCCCCTTAGGGTAGCTGGCGGACCTCTCACTTTCAAACTTTGACGGACAATGTATTGAGAGGCACCAATCACAAATTATGCATGACTTTCCTGCATGATGTATCAATTTGCTCCAGCTCCTTTCAACACCACTTTGGCCACATTGACGAATTGTTGAACAGGATTGAGCACGCTGGACTCACATTCAGTTCCAGAAAGACCCAACTGTGGAGGCAGTCGCTCAAGTATTTAAGACGTATAATTACTTCAAGGGAATGTCGCTCAGATCCAGAGAAGGTTGCTGCTGTGAGAGTCTCCCTCCCTCCAGTGAGCGATATATCTGCTAGCGTTTTCGGACCTAGAATAATATTATCCAATGTGTATTCGTGAATTTTCAGAAGTAGCGAAACCCCTCACCTTCCTGCTGCGGAAGGACGTTAGATGGACTTGGGAAAACCAGCAGCGAACGGCTTCCAATGACATTCTAGGTATTCTTGCAGACAACCTGTTAGTAGCGCTAGCAGACCTCAACAAACCGTTTGTCGTCGAGACCGATTCAAGTGCCAGGAGAATTACTGCAGTGTTTCTGCAGCACCAAAATCGTCATCTTAGACCGGTTTCGTTCATTCGCACAACTCTCGAGAAAGCAGACACGATACGGTGGAAAAATGGGAGCACTGGGTAGTCGCGTGGGTCATTGACAAGTTTAGGCATTACCTGGAACACACCCCGTATGATACCCACAAAGACCCTGCCCCATAAAAGTGGATGTTCACAACAAAGCGAACATAAGCCGCGTGCACCCCTGTGTTTAGAGACCGCATGGTTTCAGTTCCTTATAAACATCGACGAGGAAGAGCAAATATTCCTTCCGACTCATTGAGCAGACGCACTGTACCGCCCAATTCCACAGCAAGCCCCCCCCCTAAGTCAACAAAAAACCTTAGAGGGGTGGTTCCAAATTGACGATCTGGAGCTCAAACCCCAGATACTTTTTGAATGAGTGACCCCGATGGAAGAGCTGGATTTGAGAGCCCTAAAAGATGATGCTCAACTGGTCAAGCAGCAAAGGCAAGACCCAGAACGGGCCTGGATATTTACATACAGAGAACATAAACCGTTTCCTTCCAACCATCTTGAGGGTGGTCAGATTCAGAGCTTGGCCGAGGACAATGAACGACGGCCGGGAGGAATCCTCGGCAAAATTCCAAAATAAATTCACATTGTCTAGATCCCCCTCCAGTTGCTTCAGACATTTCTTCGACTGCGCTACGGCAATTCTTTCAGTAATCACCGTGGCTATTTTAAAACATGGGAGCTGATCCAGCAGCGGTACGTGTGTCTGGGCATGCAGTCGGACGTGTCGTGGTATGCACCCTCTTGCAAGTTTTGCCACGCTAAAACAATTCCGACAGGTGCCAAATGGCATCATTTACAACGCAAGGGCTCTGGAGCCAATGGCTGAGCTTAGTGTTGACCTGATAGGGCCGCTACCGAGTACACCGTGATCAATCAGAAACCTTCTGGTGGTGCTGAATTAACCCACCAACTTCGTGGAATTGTTTTTTCCGCATCCCTACAGTCGAAGTTTTCTTGAAACGGATGCTGGAAATTTTCTTGCGCCATTGGTTCTCGTAGGGTATTTCGAGCAACAACGGCAAAGTCTTTGTGCGCGGCTTTCCGAAGGCAGTCCGCAAACATCTCGGAATCAAAACAGAGATAATGAACCATACCGACAAGCAGGAGAGCTGGTCGAACGCCACAATGCCACAGCGAAGCAGTCTCTCTGGCTTACTGTAATTATCAAAGGGATTGGGACGTCAGAAGTTTAGATATAGCATTCATAATGCGGAACTTCGAAAATGTCACAACGGGGTATACCAAAGCGCTCATGTGCTAGATACGGGACCTCAGGACGACAGAAGAATCCCGCGATGAGCAAAATAAAACTAGCTCGTGCAATTCTGTTTCAGCATTAGTATATGAATTCACTTCAAGGCTGCAAGATGCGCATGCTTGTAGCAGTCAAAGCACGACACTTAGAGCGGTGGCGCCAAGCGCGAGATCGCAACGTCAGCAGCTAATGACGTTTCAAGCGCGCGGCACGAGCAGCACCGACGGGGACCGAGCTCCGGCCTCAGAACAGAACAGCACGAGCCTGGCAGCGTTCGACGATGTAGCAGGGCGGTCTGAGCGGAGCCCCATTTTTACGTTCTTTTTAGTTTTTGTGTGGTTATAAAGATCAGTTTGTTGATTTGCATCGACGGACGTCTTTCCTGAACCTCCACAAATTGGTGACCTGAGGAACGCCGCACCTCTGAAGCCCTTTTCCTGCTGCGCCAAGCTCATCAACCGCTTCCAGTCGTCATGGCGCAGTCTGGTGAACCCGCCACTGGTGGACTTTCAACTTTACACCTTCGACTGCCTCAGTTCTGGCCAGCGGACCCTCAGATCTGGTTCGCCCAGGTGGAGAGCCAGTTCGCCACGGCCCGGATAACATCACAAACCCAGAAGTTCCACCACATCATCGCAGCGCTTCCGCCGAACATCGCAGCGGAAATTCGGGATCTGGTCCTGACACCGCCGGCAGACTCCGCCTACGACACCCTCAAGGCGGAGCTCATACGGAGGACCACGTCGTCGGAACAGCGCCGACTCCAACAGCTCCTCACTTCAGAGGAATTGGGCGACCGCAAGCCTTCACAGCTGCTGCGGCGCCTTCAACAACTTTTGGGTGAGAAGGCGCCGACATTCGATGTAGCGCTGCTGCGGGAACTTTTTCTGCAACGGCTCCCGACAGGTGTCCGCATGGTTCTCGCCGCTGCCGCTGGACTCAACCTCGAGGATCTGGCAAAGCTCGCGGACTCTGTCATGGAAGTCGCAGTGCCCACCATCGCACATGTCCAAAACCAGTCCCGGACTGTCGCTTCCAACGACTCCTTTGGCCGAAGCGGTGACACCTCCATGTGACGTCAACAACCTTCGCGAGGAGTTCCACAGGGAGATTGGACGACTCTCTGCACAGATCGCCGCTCTCACCGATCGCATCCCAGCAGGTCAACGACCAAGGTCATCTTCCCGACAGCGTAGGCCTCGACATCCCTCGCCCTCTCGAGGTACGTGCTGGTACCATCGCACTTTCGGCACGCAAGCAAAGAAATGCGTTCCACCTTGCACAGCGTCGGAAAACCCCGAGACCCACCACTAGAGGCGGCGAGTGGTGCCGGTTCCGAAACCAGCCGTCTCTTTTTTATACTAGACAAGAATACTGGTCTTCGGTTCTTAGTCGACACCGGCGCCGCAGTAAGCGTCCTACCCGTGACGGCCATGTCAACCAAGCCACAACGCGCTAACATCACCTTGCAGGCCGCAAACAAGTCCGCCATCGCGACGTATGGCGAGCGAGCTCTCACCCTCAACATCGGGTTGAGAAGACCACTAAGATGGATTTTCCTGGTTGCTGACGTGACGGACCCGATCCTTGGAGCAGATTTTCTCCACAACTATAACCTGCTAGTGGACATGCAACGGTTACGCCTTGTAGATGCCACGACTCACCTAGCTGTCCAAGGCATAGCACCCATCTCACCACTCCTACAACGTTGCATTCCAATCACTACAAAGTTTGAAGACCTACTCCAACGGTTCCCATCGCTCACGCGTCCCGCCAACTTTCTGCAACCAGTAAAGCACGACGTGACACATCACATCGTGACGTCCGGACCTCCGACTCACGCTCGTCCACGACGCCTCCAGGACGAACGGTTGAAGATAGCGAAAGCCGAGTTCGAGCACATGCTTGAACTCGGCATCATCAGACCATCGTCCAGTCCATGGGCATCACCCCTCCATATGGTGCAAAAGAAACCCCCAGGTGATTGGCGGCCCTGCGGAGACTACCGCGCTCTGAACAACAACACCGTTCCAGACCGCTATCCCCTACCCTACATCACGGATTTCTCGGCGTCCCTGGAGGGAGCAACCATCTTTTCAAAAATTGACCTCGTCAAAGCGTACCATCAGATCCCCGTGGCACCAAGTGACATACCGAAAACAGCCATCATAACACCTTTTGGACTTTTCGAGTATGTGAGGATGCCTTTCGGCCTTCGTAACGCGGCCCAGACTTTTCAACGGTTTGTCGACAGCGTCACCCGTGGGTTTAACTTTTGTTTTGCCTACGTCGACGACATCCTGGTGTCCAGCGCTAACGCCGAGCAACATCTCGAACACCTGGAGATCCTTTTCCAGCGCATGGCGGAGTACGGGCTCATCATCAACAAGGCCAAGTGCGAGTTCGGCGTTTCACAACTGGATTTTCTTGGCCACAGGGTCGACTCCAAGGGTGTTCGCCCTCTTCCATCAAAAGTCGACGCAGTCAAGAACTTTCCAACGCCGACATCACGCAGGAAGCTTCGCGAGTTCCTTGGACTCGTGAATTTCTATCGCCGTTTTCTGCCGCATTGCGCCACTGTCCTCCAACCCCTGACTGATCTCCTAAAGGGAACTCAGCAGGACACCACACCTCTACCATGGTCTCCAGAAGCAGCGGAGGCATTTCTAACCATCAAGTCATCGCTCGCAGAAGCCACAATGTTGGCGCACCCGCTTGCTGGAGCACCTCTCTCTATCATGACGGATGCCTCGGACGTCGCTGTAGGAGGAGTACTACAACAGCTCGTTGACGGAAACTGGCAGCCCCTTGGGTTCTTTTCCAAGAAGTTGGCGCCAGCCGAGTCCCGGTACAGCACTTTTGGACGAGAACTTCTGGGCATATACCTCACCATCAAACATTTTCGGCATTATTTGGAGGGTCGGCAATTTCACATCCTCACCGACCATAAGCCGATAACTTACGCACTTCAAACGACCAGCAACCGTCTCTGTCCTCGAGAGAGTCGGCATCTTTCATTTATTGCGGAGTTCACAAGTGACATCCGCCACATCAAAGGCACAGACAACTCGGCTGCTGATGCGTTGTCACGGATACCTTGCTGCAACGCCATTCCCACCGCTGTGGATTTCGCCGCTCTAGCAGCAGCACAGCAAGGCGACCAAGATATCCCGAAGCTACGATCCGCATCTAGCAACCTTGAGCTGCGTGACGTGTTACTGCCAGGCTGCGACACAACAATCATCTGTGACATGTCCACGGGATCACCACGACCGGTGGTACCTCCAACGTTTCGGCGATCCATTTTTAACTCACTGCACAACCTTTCTCATCCCGGCATTCGGGCGACCCAACACCTCATCGCCCAACGCTTCGTTTGGCAAGGGATGAACAAAGATGTGCGTGAATGGGCTCGCACTTGTCTGCATTGTCAGCTGTCGAAGGTTCATCGACATACCTTTGCACCTTTCGCCACAGTACAGACACCCACCGCTCGCTTCGACAACATCCACGTGGACATCGTCGGTCCTTTGCCACCATCCGACGGAGCCATCTACATGCTCACTTGCATAGATAGATTCACCCGCTGGCCAGAAGTTTTCCCTATCGCAGACATCCGCGCGGAAACCATAGCGAAGACAATCGTCAGTGGTTGGATTTCACGATTTGGCGTTCCGTCAACTATTTCCACCGACAGAGGAGCACAATTCGAATCTCGTTTGTTTAACGAGATCATGACTCTTATCGGGTCTTCCCGAATTCGAACAACAGCGTACCATCCCGCTGCTAACGGCCTTGTGGAAAGGTTTCATCGTACCCTAAAGGCCGCACTAAGAGCACACAATGACCCGAACAACTGGAGCACACTTCTTCCCATCGTGCTTCTAGGCCTCCGCACAACACTCAAGCCAGACTTGGGATGCACTGCCGCAGACCTAGTCTACGGGCAGTCACTTCGCCTCCCAGGAGAAATGTTCGTGACGCCTCCCACTTCTACCGTGCCCGATCCTTTCAGCTATGCCACCCAGCTTCGAGAAGTCATGCGGAACTTGCGTGCCACACCAACAAGGCATCATGACCGTCATCCGACGTACGTATGCGACGAGTTAACCTCGGCCACACATGTTTTCATGCGTCGCGACGCAGTCAAGAAACCTCTGCAACAGCCTTACGATGGCCCTTTCAAGGTCCTCGAAAGGCGCGACAAGTACTTCGTTCTGGATTTGAACGGGCGGCATGACACCATCTGCGTCGACCGCCTGAAGCCTGCTCACATTGAACCGTCGTCCGCATCCAGCCTACACCCTCTACATTGGCCGCCTTCATGCCAGCCATCGGCACCATCCTTACGAGCCACCGAGCGTCAGCATCATCGCTCCGTCTCTTGGGGCACAGCACCGCCCCAGCGACTCCTCTAGGGGGGAGCCCTTGTAGCGCCAAAGCGCGAGACTTAGAGCGGTGGCGCCAAAGCGCGAGACTTACAGCGGTGGCGCCAAAGCGCGAGACGCAACGTCAGCAGCTAATGACGTTTCAAGCGCGCGGCACGAGCAGCACCGACGGGGACCGAGCTCCGGCCTAGAACAGAACAGCACGAGCCTGGCAGCGTTCGACGATGTAGCAGGGCGGTCTGAGCGGAGCCCCATTTTTACGTTCTTTTTAGTTTTTGTGTGGTTATAAAGATCAGTTTGTTGATTTGCATCGACGGACGTCTTTCCTGAACCTCCACATGCTTTCGAACTGAAGTGTCCAGGGAAATCACAAGCGCTCCAGCGTAAATAATATGACTGAAAGGGAATGCATCCCCAGGAGCACCATATCGGCGATTTGGTGTTGCGCGATCATTACACTCTGAACGATTCCAGCAGAAAAAATCGCAACAAGGCTGGCAGGGCGAAGGACCGGACAATATACGATCGCGCAGAGAATTGGCTGCAATGATTACCGTCTTACGGACAGCCAGAGTGCATGGTCGACGGGCATTGCCCATGGAAATCAACTAGTGGCCCACCATGGGAACTGAACTCAAACAGTGTTATATTCAGAAATCAAGGAGAGGCCATTCTTAGCTTATGAAGGAGCCGGCCCAACGGTTGCCGGTGAAGAACGAGGAAAAAGAAGTATGAGTAAAGCGAGCACTAGGGCTTGGATATGATAGTGTTTTCTGAGTAAAATGAGTCTAAATCGTTACAATTTTTTGGGTTATTCTAACACATTGCATCAAATTTACTGAGGCCACGAGTGCTCGGCGACTAGATTCTGGTATTTTTGTGATGCGTTCAGGCACCAAGAGAACAATAGAATAATTGAACTGAAAACCGGAGCGTATTGCCTTTTACGCAAACAAACAACCTCTCGACGAAATACTCGGCAAACATTTTTTTTTTGTGGATGCACAAATAAAATTATGGCCCCTGTGCCCTAGCAAACCTTGAGCACCGATCAAGAAAAGCACAAGCGCACTTCTCTTGATGATAGAAAAAAAATCAAGATGAAATAAATTTGGAATCATATCGTTATTAAAATCACATCAGATTTACTAGCCTGATTAAGTACATGCATTTAAGGCAAAAACAAAAATTCTAAAATAAACTTTTTTTTGCGTTTTTTATACTTTTTGCTTTGGCATATGCATAATATTTTGAAATAAAATCGCAGAATCATCATGCGAGAAATATTTGAATCAAAATAAACTTGTACAGCCTCATTCAGGTTATTTACTTTTGGGTTGATGACATTTCTTTTCTCTCCCGTTGAGGAGAGTATAAATGCGTACTTTTAGACAAATCTTCAAGACTGAAGAAAAGACGAAGGACAACACAAGATACAGAATCTCAAGACTTTGTGTGTTGTGTTGTCCTTCGTCTTTTCCTCACTCTCGGGGGTTTGTCTAAAATTGTGACTAAATTTATTTTAAACCTTCACCAGCTGGTTTGCGACATTACTTTTCGTTTATAAATACGGTTGTCGTTTATTAAACTATGTGGAATGTCTTGACTATTTCATCAAAACTAGGTACTGCAGCATAGCGCGCCGTAACCTTGCCTGTTTCAGGACAAACAGTTCAGATGGCATGTTCTAAAGGAACGGTTGTAAGCAAAATAAACAGCTTTTACTTCTGGTTAAACAATGAACGGGCGCGTATTAACCAGGGAATCTCGTACTAGCAATGTACGTTAAACAGAAATAATACCTTTGTTTTTATTTGACAGGCGGATGTTGTTCAGCCTCAGTTGTGTTGAGCGCCTCATTAGCAGGTGACAAATAAGACAGTTCGATGCAACCACTAGCCTGGGGTATTTAACGTGCACCACTCAGCAGCGATACATGGAAAACATTTGTTACGATACTGATTCGTATCCAAATGTGCCGAGATGGGAATTGAACGATAAAAATTAAAACTGAATGTTGTTGGGAAAAAATGTAATATGACTCACTCGCCCTTGTACCGGCCTTTCTTTTGTAATTATATCGATGTCGTACACGCCCAAAACAATTAAATTGTCGTAGATTTTTTGTTCTTCTAGTCGGTACGTTTCAGGCGCAAATACCTTATTAGGTATTTAGAGCTCCCAAAATTAAAGCAAGACACAAGATTATCTGGTCCTAAAAGGTTCGTGAAAAGCTTCTCTTTTCCCACAATTCTCAGCTATCTGTTTATATGTATTACGCGCCCGTTGTAATTCAAACCTCAGGCATTCGTTTTACACATTAATGTATTTTAATAGCGTAAATATGTGTAATATTGGTTTCCCGGAGAGATTTACTCTCAGTACTCTAAATATGTCAAAGTTGATAAGATATAAGGAATATCTGTTGTCTGCGCGAGATGCCAAAGTGAGCCGCACATGATGGGTGAAACTGAGCGTCAGATATTCCTTCTACAGCACCGCTATAATGACGTCCGGCAACCAAGGCAACGAATGAAATCTGATGTAATTTCAAGTGAGCGTCATGTCAAGCTACAGCTGAGAAAGATCTTGATAAAGAAAAATATTGAAAACAAACTCACAGCAATAAAGCAGTTCATAGAAACTAAAATGCTAGGACTACACTGGAGAAAATAAACTAATGAGTCCAGAGGTCCCGCGTGCGTCCCTCCCTGCTGATGATTTTAAGAAATAATTAATTCGAAACCTCTTAAGGTTGTGACAGTTTATTGCTTCACTTTGTTATAATATACTTGCAATCTACATTAAGCTTTCATAAGCTTATTCCATAAAGAATACGAGTCACTGAGGGACGAGTAGCAGGTATACAATTGTTACCAAACGATAAAAGACCAAGCTATGTTGTAGAGATCCTGTATAGCTATCTCGTATTGTAGTGGCATCGAACAAATATAAAAGTGAGAAAGATGACGTATTGTTATTATCATCCTTATTTTAACAAATGGTGATTGCGTAAATTTTAATATCGTTTCAACCTATTATACATAGCTACCATGACGGTTTATTGCTTAGGCTGCCGTAACGTTTCGCATATTCGATTGAGGCATTTCAAAAATGCATTTGAAAAGCCAATTTCTAAAACGCAGAAAAATATTAGTGTGGAATTATTAAGCTACCTTTGTAGTACCATGAATGTAAACAAGTCCAAAAATTGGATGATTGTTATGGCCCCTCTGAGGGTATTGTCCTTAGAAAGGCTGGCTAGTTTTCCTCCCACCCTCTATGACTGCTCCGGTATTAACGCGCTGGGAGGTGCTGCGAGCATTGGATCTGTTGGAATTTGAAAGCTACCAAACCACAAATTACATTTGGAGAATTTACGGCCAACAAAACACAATTGAGCACCTCGCAAATGAATTATTTACACCTCCTGACCTTCAGAAGGGTTAGCTGCTATCGCCTTGTTGCGTCTCGCTGTTAATTACTTTTTGTAAAGAGAGAAAAGTAACAGGATGAAAAAAACTTGAATGTGCTTCTTCTTATCTGCCACTGCATGCACCTCAACGACTTAGAAAGGTATATATGCCTTAACTTAGAAGGTAGCGAAGTCAGCTATGCTTTTCTTTAATAAGCTTCGTCAGATTGAAGAAAGTAGTGAGTGAAAAAAGGTGGCAGCAGCAACAACACCTTGATTGTTTGCAGCACCCTTACTATTTTACTCACTGTGGTGCCATCTCGCTCCGTGGAGACAGGCGATCGCTGGAAAACTAGACGGTGTTCAAGGGACCATACTAAAAAGACCTTGAAATTAGGTTTAATCTTGTTACTCCTAAGCTTTAACCCTCAGCCTGACAGCAAAATGGGAAATGTTTCGGTCGTAATGTTCTAAGGTCTCTGATATGATGAACTAAAGCTTAAGCCGTGTTCTAAGCACATCCTGGAGCTCGTCATTCGCAACTGATGCTGTCATGACCAATGCTTTCATTGGTCATTATTTGAGTTCAATGTCAGCTAATTGATTCTTGAAGGGCGCATACGTCCGACTGACGTAGTGATAATGTGCACTGCGTGAACACGATTCAACTGATGCACTTAGGCACCTCAAAAGTATCGCAGTTACAAGATGAACGACTTTCGAAGAAAATTAGGTGCAAAATATACCGACATATGTTAAGACCTTTGTACCAAAAAGCAGGCTTTCGTCATTCTGCCCTCCTGTACAATTTTGCTTTTTGGTGTACTGAAGAGTATGCAAATTCTAAAATCAGAGCATATTCAACCCTACAAAAAGAATTTTATGGTCGTTTTAAGTTAAATAAATGGGCCATTTATACGAAGCATATGACTCACACATAAAAAGTACCGGCTACAATCAAATACGCATATACATTTAACGTAAAACAAACCGAACATTAACTTTAACTATGTGACCCTAAAACGAACGCCGAATTTAAAACGATCAATGCCGTGAACGTCGAAACGTCAAGGGTACACAGGTTTTCATTCTAAATGCAAGAGGACTGCGGTTCCGCAGTCCTCTTGCGACTTTGTCCACAGTATTCCATGCACCCATCAAGAGATCTGCTACGTCGTGCGAGAGGAGCTTAAGAAGCATTTTCCCATTGCTGAGCGCCCGTACTCAATCTCCATTGTCGAGGTTGTTCGAGACGATGGTCAGAGAGCGTTCCTAACAGATGTCCCAGCCATTGTACCCGCATTCAAAAAGCCCACGACAATCTACACCGCAATGGCTGACGACCACCGCCAGCGGTTCATTATTACTCCGTGGCGCCACGACGTGACTTACAAAAGCAGGTGCATCCCCGATGCCACGACGAACAACATCAGTATGACCGCCGAGACTGACCCGGCGCTAACGAAAAGCCGACGTATGAAAAACAAAAGATTGGCGACCCAAATTCTATCTCTTGGGTGAAGCTGACCACTTTTACCGTCCAGACCCCTAACGAAAGTAGGGCTGCGCGAGCTCCGCCCGAACGACCCGTGCCCAATGTGCGGCAAACGCCCTCACGACATCGAGGAGTGCCTCCAATTTTCGCCATCCTCAGTGCCGCCTCTCTGTCATAAATTCCGCTCACTATCACCAACACGTTGAGCGTCTTAAGCACCCCGACCCCACTGAAGGAACCTGTCCCCCGTGCGTTGCCGGGAAAACTAACTGCGGCTGCACCTGGAGGGGCGTTGCCGAAGAGGGCCTTAAAACTGGCGTCGTTATCGACGGACACGATGCTGGGGCACTGGCGGACACCGGATCAGCCTACTCCGTTTTGAGAGGGAAGCTCTCTCAGCGCCTTCGCTATTTGACGACACCGCGGGATGTCCCGCAAATTCAAACCGCGTCAGTCTACCTGATAAAGCTGACCGGAAGGTGCATTGCTGAGTGTCGAAATGTTTTGCGAGACGCGTCCTGTGAAATTCGTCATTCTACAAGACTGCGCCAAAGGAGCCACTCTCGGCTTGGACTTTTTGAGCGAATACGGAGACGTCGACGACCTTGGAGTGGACAGGTTAATGCTGCGGACACCTGTTATGACTATAGAGAAAATGCAAGCAACGACAGTCGACGTTAGAATGGCGGCCAACCACGGAAACCTGCCACCCCGATAAATTGTTGCTGTACCCGTTAGGACCAATGCAGCTACCTGAGGCTAAGTTGTTTGGGATGCCAATGTTCAGTTGCTCCTGGGAAGATGAATAGGCGTTGCAAGAGGAGTAACAGAACTTAAGGATGAGCGCACCGTGGTCCTCGCGACAATTTTCCGACATGAAATGCTACACCTCACAAAAGGTGTCGCTGTTAGCCATGTCAATGAACTCCTGAACTCCGCCGAAATCGCCATGATTATTGAACACTCCTCGTCACCTCAGCAATATAGTTCATCGGCAGCGCAGCTCGTCTCTACCCCAAGCTTCCATGTCCAAAACGACGGCAGCTGATTAAACTCCTCGCCTTATGCTGTGTCTGAATTGCGAAGTCCTCGGAGGTGCTCCAAACCGCCGTTGCAAAGCACCGCATTGTTACCGAGGACGACGCGCGCCCTGTGCATCAATCGCCATGCAGAGTCTCCGTTAAAGAAAGGGAGGTGAGCCAGCAGGAAGTTCAAGAGATGCTGAATGACGACATAATTGAACCTTCAAGAGTCCGTGGGCCTCTGCAGTTGTACTGGTTAAGAAGGACGAAACACTTTGGTTCTGCGTTAACTACCGGCAGCTGTACGCAGTAACAAAGAACGACGTATATTCACTGTCCCGGATGGACGACACGCTAGACCGACCGGGCCACTCTCAATATTGTTTTGTATCAATAGACCTAAAGAGGGTCTCCTGACAGACCGAAGTCGACAAACAAGACCGGGAGAAGACAGCCTTCACTACGCCGGGGGACTGTACCAGTTCAAGGTGAGGGCCTTCCGAATAAGCACAGCAACAGAAACTTTCCAGCGTGTCATATAGACCGTTCTCTCAGGTATCATATAGCAGGGGTGTCTCCCCTACTTCTTTGACTTCGCAGTGTTTTCAAGCGACTTCGACGAGCACTTACGACGACAACGAGGTATTCTCCAAGCCATACATACCTCCAGACTCACCTCAAGACATTAAAGTGTCAGTTCGCCTCTGACGAACATAAGTTTCCAGACCATGTAGTTGGTAACGAAGACGTCCGCCCCAACCCACAGAACACTCGCGCCGTCGCGGAATTTCCAGCGCGAACGGTCAACAAGGCCGTGCGAAAATTCCTTGGAGACTGATCCTAGTATCCACGTTTCGTTCGGAATTTCGCAAATGTTTCCGCATCATTCAGACACCTCACGAAGATAGCCGAGTAGTTCGAATGGGCCGAGGAGCAGCCGCAGGCATTCGACGAGCTAAAGCGAAGACACAAGTCTCCTCCTCTTCTTGAGCACAATGTGATCAGGATGCTCAAGCCGAAATTCACGCGGACGATAGTAACGCAGGACATGGAGCGTTACTGGTTCAGGTGCATGGAGGCACCGAGAAAGTCATCACCTACGCAAATCGTACACTGTCCAAGGAGAAGAGAAATTAATCCACGACTTTGAAAAACAATATCTTGCAGTAATTTAGGCAATCACGAAGTTTTGCCCGTATTTGTACGGTATAACGTCTCGCGTATTCACAGACCATTATTCGCTCTGCTGGCTTGCGAACTTCAAGAACTCTTCAGGAGGCATCGCTCGACTAAGTTTCTTACTACAAGAGTTAACATTAATGTGGTCGACAGTAACGAGCTGTTTCTAGGCGCAGTGAACACCGAAGTCAAGGCACATCAACAGCGCAATCCTGAACTGCGCTGACTAAGTGAGCATCTGTTAGTGCACGTAAGTAACATGTCACGTGTTTTCGCACGGACCCTGCCGACCTTCGCCATTTGACAAGCTGTACTCTGTGGGAGCCGAGGGTGAAAGACAAGGCAGAGGGCACGTGACAGGCGGTCGGCGGGGCAAGTCACGAGCTGGCGCGAGACAGTGCGAGCAGAGCGAGGCTGAAGCTGGTACAAGGAACGTCGGAGCCGGGCTGCCTGGCCTGGCCCATGGCGAACCCCGGAGCGGTTCACCAGCGAGGTCTGGAGCAAGACCGGTGGAAACGGCGAGCCCGGGCCATATGACCTGGGCTATGACGATCCCGGGGTGGTTCCGCAGCGAGACTCGGGCATTGATAGCCCGGGACAGCCAGCCTACGCAGCGCTGGCGTGGGAAAGGCGATCCGCAGGCCTGGACACGGACGCCGACTGTGAGCTCTGATCGACGGGCGACAACAAGGGTCGGCGTGCCTGGGCTGCCGGTTCTCGACGACGGGCAACCGAGAGGTACAGTAAACCCATTCACTGTCTTCTCGTTGCTGTTATGTCACTCCCTGGGTGACAGGCGGAGCGCATACCGATCGGGCGGCGATTACTAGTAGAAGGACCTCCATAAAGAACCCCACATTAAAATGGCGCTCCAACGTGGGGCCCGTTCGGTATGCCTCTGCTTCTAGTCGTCCCCAGGGGGAACCACGGATTCGTTGAGCGGGCTGTTCACTAACGCTAACGATGCCCGTTGAGACAAGGTATGTTGGAATTTTGGCAACTTGTCTTACAGCAGAGCTCAGCAGGTGTCTCCTCGAATCGAGTACCTAAAGGGCTCGAAGGAAGAGGTTGCGGACGCGCTTTTCGGGTACCCCATAATAGTGGTTGCCAGGAGGTGATGCAACCGGGGGAAGCCGAAGAGCGCGGTTAAGATGTAAGAAAGTCGTCTTCGGAGGCAGAGGAGAGCCACGGCATGTTCGCTGGAGGGCAGGATAGCGACTGGCAGGAAAGAAAACAGCCAGGACTCATTTCATATTTAGGATTTAGGCTTGGGGTGATGCGGCAGGCAAGTAAGTGCTTGTCGAGGCCCGGGGTGCAGATGGGTTTTTGTCAGTGGGTGTCGAAAAGACTGCGGGAATAGCAGTTGACACCGGGAACACTGGCGGACGAGATAGTCAGCGGGTGTCGGGTAAACCACCGTGGGGTAAACTAGCGGGAATTGCGGTTGACACCGGGAAGGCTGGCAGGCGAGTTGATGAGCACTTTGATTTGCAACCGCTGGGCCAAGACGGCTAGTTGCTTCGCGTCACCACAACAATCCACGAAGGGCAGAGGCGATTTATAGGATAATTTCTCGGCTTCACTCTGGCCGGTCGTGGCAGTGACAGCAAGACTTTTAATAAGTTATGTCGCGTCACGACCTGGCCGGGGATGAGGCGGTAGACATTTAGGTGGCTTGTAGTTGTCCAGCTTGCCTTGAGGCGTGTACGGGTAAAGCGGGCTTGCTCGCTGATTTGCCGCCCCCTCCGAGGACAGATCAGTCCCTTGAGCTCGTATACACGTGGACGGAACGGGACGCTGACGCTTACATCGAGTAGCACACGGTATATGTAGCCGTTGTGGAACGCGGATATGGTATATGGCAATCCCGCCACAGGCTTTGGATCCCTTCGCTTGCGCAAAAGATGGACTAGGTTTACACCATCGCTACCTGTTTTGAAGGAAACTCACGCGTTGAGCAACGCAGTTAGTGGGTTTTCTGCATCGCTTGCTCCGAGGTGAGAAGGGCACCCGAGGTACAAAGATGCGAACGCCGTGTCTTACTTCTAGGCTTACTCGGCGGATACAAACGAGGAGGCTTGCCCGGTTCACATCGCTGACTTAAAAGGATACTACCGTTGTCGCGATGGGGAATACGTATAACATGAGGTTGCGGTAGGACACAAGAAATCCCCTGTTCTTGGCGACCCAGGAGCGAGCTCCGGAATGCGGAGTTGCTGAGTTAGCCGCATGGTACACGAACCCGTCGGCAAGCAATTCGGCGGTGGAGGCTATGGCAACTGCCACAGTCTGCGGCAGAGTACGTTGTTCGTTGTGTGTTGTTTTAACACTTTCTTCTGCGCAGAATAGCTTCTTGGAAAGACGGCCATAGCCGGCGTAACCCAGGAAGCCCAACGGGAGGGAAGACGGGCCCATTCGTTTTCCCAAGTGCTCAGGGTGGCTGACAGTTGTTCGGCCTGACGAACGGTTCAGGCGGGCAGTTCTAAGCCAGCTGAGACCTCTAAGCGGAACGGGGCAAGTCCGTCTGCGTCGGCTGGACCAGCTTAGAGCAAGCCCCCTGCTGCATCGCGGTGAGTGGGACAGCGAGCGACAGACAGGTCGGCATTGTCTGCCGGTTTCGCTAGCCACCACCACCTACGCCGCTTTCGGACGCTGCAACGTGGCCACTCCGGCAACAGCAACAGCGGCCGCCCATGAAGTCCAGCGGCTCCCATGAAGTCCCCCGAAGTCCGGGCCTTGAGGGGGGAGAGTGTGGGAGCCGAGGGTGAAAGACAAGGCAGAGGGCACGTGACAGGCGGTCGGCGGGGCAAGTCACGAGCTGGCGCGAGACAGTGCGAGCAGAGCGAGGCTGAAGCTGGTACAAGGAACGTCGGAGCCGGGCTGCCTGGCCTGGCCCATGGCGAACCCCGGAGCGGTTCACCAGCGAGGTCTGGAGCAAGACCGGTGGAAACGGCGAGCCCGGGCCATATGACCTGGGCTATGACGATCCCGGGGTGGTTCCGCAGCGAGACTCGGGCATTGATAGCCCGGGACAGCCAGCCTACGCAGCGCTGGCGTGGGAAAGGCGATCCGCAGGCCTGGACACGGACGCCGACTGTGAGCTCTGATCGACGGGCGACAACAAGGGTCGGCGTGCCTGGGCTGCCGGTTCTCGACGACGGGCAACCGAGAGGTACAGTAAACCCATTCACTGTCTTCTCGTTGGTACTCTACAAAAAAAATATACGGGGACAACAACTCGGCGTAACTGCTTGAAATTCTGATTTACCTTCGACAGGAGATCGTTTAAGCAGTCACCACGACCCGACGTTTGGACACAGTAATTACCTCTGCATACTGTCCAGTATTCGTGAGAAGTATGATTAGTCCAAGCTCCCCAAAAACGGTCACATCCACACACGATCATGCCACGAGTGCCAGCAACGCAAGAAACCGCCGACGAAGCCGGCGTGCGTCCTGCAGCCAATTCCTCCGCCAAGAGCACTGTTCCAGAAGATCTGAATGAACCTACTTGGTCCTTTTCCGCAGTCGACCATAGAAAACATGTGAAAAGTCGTAGCTACTGGATATGTAACACAATACGCCGAGACAAAAGCCCTTCTGTCGGCGACTGGTGTGAACATCGCCTGTTATTTGTCGAGTCCATCGATTTAAGACATTGCGCTCCTCAAATTTTCATTGTAAATAGGGAGTCATCGTTATTGGCGCAGCTGAACGAGGAGGTACTTCTTTTAAGCCACACCGAAGACTGTCAAGCCACGGCATACCATCCACAGATCAACGGACTGACAGAGATACTCATCAAGACCATCACCCACATGGTCGCTACGTACATCGACGTTGTGCACATGACATGGGATGAAGTATTGCCGTACGTCACGTTTGCTTTTAACACTGCAGTTCAAGAGACGACTGGAAAGACTGCATAGCATTCGGTGCATGCAAAATTTGTGACATCGATGCTCGACGCAACACTACCCCACGACCCATCGGACGACGGAACCGGTGGCACCCAGTTGATAACGCACCGAGTAGAGGAGGTACTCCAGCTCACGCGCCCGCGGATCCTTGACTAATAACATGTTGACGCGGGACGGTACCACATTTGTTGTTGCGACGTCCACTTTCAGCCCTGAGATAGAGTGTGGGTATGGGCACCCATTCCCCTCCCCGGACTCAACGCGAAGCTCTTTAAGTTGTACTTCGGACCGTACAAGTTGCTTCTGTCGCCTAGGGGTCCGGAACTGGGAGGTGACGCCAGACGAAGCACGAACTTCATCACGCCACCCTCCACGACCGAAGTCGCCTACGTCGTGCGCCTGAAGTGGTACTACTCTTGATAGGACTGCGAACGGTGTTTCCGTACTACGCTGGATAGGACTGTGTTTCGCGATTATTTTTGCTTGTTTTGCTGGCTTGTGTTCCTGGCACGTTGCATAGAGATGACGGGCTTTTAAAAGGGGAGAGTAATGCCATGCGTGTCGCCCAGCGCGCGCATGCGTGACCGAATTGTTACCGGGCTTGATTGTTGCGCTGTGGCTCCAGGTTCGATTTCAAAGAGCACACTTTTTATTTATTTATTCCTTTAAATTGGCATTATTGTAAGTTCGAAAACCCTGTCGTCTGATTGGTCTAGTAATGTTCTGAGCGCCGAACATTCTATGGCGAATGTTCCAGAAACCAACGCGAGTA
Organism: Ixodes ricinus; assembly: GCA_037355805.1. Lineage (NCBI taxonomy): Eukaryota > Metazoa > Arthropoda > Arachnida > Ixodida > Ixodidae > Ixodes > Ixodes ricinus. Next base: position 90,302 of record JAZHYW010012611.1, read on the forward strand.
GAAAAGGTGTTCCGTGTGGAGAGACGGGGTAAGTCTCGCCCCAGCGCTTTATCCTGCTGTTACGCCGCCATTGACGCGTGTAGCCCTAGCCTTCTTTTTTATAGCACATTTTCTTTCATTAAACCTTCAATTCGAAACAATATATTAACCTCTTATATTCCTGTAATTGATGACAATATGAGTAGGCTTAGCGATTGCGGTGCGATAACACAATCGTGAACCACTCTTAAAGTCGAAGCCTAAAAGTCCCCCAAGTTTTTATCAAGAAGTTTTCTATTATCGACACCCCCGTAAAATTGAAATAAAAGCGCCTTTATTTTGGCTTTTGATTTCGGCCAGCTGTCGGAGTGCTTATCGAGCTATTGAATACAAAGCGGCTTCCGGGCCCGCTGGGATTTTTTTTTTCGTCCGTGAGCATTTCATTTGTTTCTTAGTCGAAATCTTGTGTGCGTTTCGCATTCTCGTTATTTCGATCTTTTTGAAGTTTAACTTAGTGAAGGGACTTGTTTAACTATCTGGCAGCCGTTTCTTTTTTTACTAACATAGAATTAATTAATATTCTGCATCTTTCATGCAGATCAAACATGTTATAGTTATTTTGTTTATTTGAATAACTATAATTAAAACAAAATATTTAATCTCATTGTGCTAGTCGAGTTCAAGAAAAGCAATTACACTAAATAAAAAATTGCAATTTAGCTTACAAAGGTAGGTAATTTTTGAATAAAATATACAAAGATGTTATAATAGTTGTTGCATGCATTGGACATTCCTCATTATTGTGTAGTTCAAACATTATTTAGGTATAGGATCCTGGGATATGAGCGCAACACGTATGGTCGCCATTTGTTTCATAAAATGATCAGTTTTATTTTTTACCCTTCTATACTTTTTTGAGCCAACATGATTCGACTGGTCACAGCGTAGCTCTATAGAATCTTTTACTGAGTAGCGATATTTTGTTACGTACACACAAGCGAAACAAACGCACACATTCGCACCACCACCCCATGCGGCGCAGGTGCTTGGTGAAATTAAAAATTAATGTTTCTTATTTAAACACGCATGAACAACAAAACATGAAGAGCATGATTAATAAGTCAATTTTATGCAGAGCTCCAAGGACGCTTATACTGGCGGGGAATGCTTCAAGTACGATGAGGCTCCATAGCGATATTGGAGCGACTGGTTCAAACTGACCCTTTCGAAGCTTCGATGATTTGAATGGACCCAACCGCCGATAGCCATGGCAGCTGAGCCCGATCAACCAATTGCCTGGCGAGGTTTGATCGTCTGTATGTTTGTGGTTTTTTTTTGTCCTGCTAGCATGCAGGAAGGCGATGGTGCTACTTTCCCAATTCCAATAAATTTTAGGTGGGCAACAGTGGAGACAGGTGCTAAACGGGTAATCTGGTATATTTCCGTTTGTATTGCTTTATGAGAAGCTCGATCCTTCACAAGTGCGTTAAACCTTTAAAAAAGCATGACTATGTTTTTCTTTTTTTATAAAACGTTGTTCACTTAAACTTAAATGTTCATAAAACCAGACTTGTGCTCGTTACTTGAAAAATGTAATGGATTACAATTACAGATAACCGAGCCTCAAATGTAATGGATTGCCGTTAAAAATTACTTTCTCTGAAAACTAACTCATTACTTTACTTGTTACGTTACAAATTAATTTGACGTTCATTTTCTGTACACTTATCCAGAATACAAAAGAAGCAATTTTTATATTTTTCAAAAATGTTCTGCAACACAACTTTTTATTTCTCATTCGCCCGTTTTATTGTAGTCCTGGTAAAAACAAAATATTATATTTAAGAAAAGAGTGTAGGTGGACTCTGTCCACCTGTAAGCTAACAAGGCAACAAGAGCTGCAACCACACCCGCCATTCCGCTAGCTTACGGCCCCCGGAAATGATCCCTGGAATTGGGCTAGACAAAGCTAGCGGTGCGCATGCTCAGTACCACCATCTACCTCCGCTACGAGATTCGGAACTAAAGAAGCGATCTACGAAAGCTCCCTTTTGACTAGGGTGTTTCACCTGTTATCCAAAGAAAAGAAATACTTGGTTATAACGTTAAAATGTATACTGTTGCCAATGAAGAATGCAGGTGTCCCAGCTTGCCTTGATATATTTCCTTAAGTTAGAGTTTATTCTTCTTGCTGATGACAGTATATTTTTGTTTTGGCAAGCAAATTATGCACTGAATCTCTAAGATTCCGTCCTCCTTAATGAACAGAATTTTGAACATCTCACTAAGAGATGGCCATGGAGACGAGGGACACTCCATGACCAAACAACTGACCAGTCAGAAAGAAATTGGCGGTTACGGGTTATCGATCGTTTGGTTCTCACTTTAATACCAATATTCGTGGAGGCCAGAGGAGGGGCAAGCATAGAGAGCGAGAGAGGCGGTGGCGATCGGTCCCACAAAACAATAGAGGATCACACATCTTTTACGTGTTCGCTCTCTGTCTCTCTCGCTCTCTCAGCACTCGTCAAATGGCCTCGCCCTCCTCCCCCCCCCTTTATGTTGACAGTTGACTGTAAAGTTAGGAGGGATTCGACCACCATGCCCAGACCAGTAAACCAAAATAAGTGTCGTCCTATACCCACGACGACGATGCTCTTAGCCTCGCGCCGGCATCTTTTCAACAGTGCCTCAAGAGCGTGCTAGAATACAGTAGCGCACATCGAAAACAAAAATAATTCGACCTTCTCGCGCAAGGCTATATCCTCTGTTACCGGAGTTCTGGAACCAGCGAATCGAGGGTGCACGGACCCGCGCTTGATGTATGTGCAGGTGGCGGGAGAAATTGAAGAAGTTGGAAAGGGTGAAACGGTGTAAAAGACAAAAAAAACAAATGAGCACGAAGAGTTTTTTCCTGCCTGGGTGAAGAAGAAAAACACGACGGAAGGCAACGGAGAGACAACTTGGTGTTGTCTTACTTTATCTTTTTCTTTCGTATATTTTTACATGCCTTGCACGTTTTTCTTCTGGTTTTACTTACCGGTCATACAAAAAATCGGGTTTGCCTCTCGGCTATTCTCTCTTTCTTAATGTTTTCTAGTCGGTTGAACTTGCTTTCTTGATGCTGATGACTGTTCTCCTCGTATTGTCCCAGGTACTGTATTATGCTCATATTTTAAAAAGTAACGAGTAATCAAAGTATACCACTCTCAATATTTTGTAACGCAATTACGTTACAAATTACTCTCGAAAAAAGTAACGTGGCAGTTACAAACTTACTTGAAAAAGTAACGGATTACAAGTAATCCATTACTTGTGACGGATTACTTCCCAAGTCTGTAAAACCAAAACGAAAATACGTTTTACTTTAACTACTTTCACCTAAAATAGCATTATCATCCCAAACTTTCTTTACCCCCCCCCAAAAAAAACTTGGTCGTGACATAGTACGTTACAGGAAACGGAAGTTTTTTCCCGCCGTGTATTGGTAAGCTCGCCTAGCGCTTCCGTTTCAGTGCGCCTGACGGAATTGCTCACAAATAATAACCATTAATGTCCACTCCTCAGGCTTTCTTGCCCACGTTGTCGGCAATCTACCCATGGGCGAATTCCTACTACGATGTCTTTAGTCGAAATAAATGCACCAAAACATAAGTTCTGGTTTTGAATATGTGATTTTCGATTGGGATTCGGCTAATTAAAATCGCTTAGTAAATTACAAAAACAAAAAAACAGGTGGACGAAGGGAGACTGCCACAAAGAATTATTTTCGGTTAAAGTATTGCAAATATAGCGTACTATAACTTAACTACTTTCCTTCCAATGCTCTCTTACTTGTTAGTGTGATGCATCCGTCGTACATAAGCGATTTGGCCTACCCAAGCCCTCATATTAGACACGAGAACTGCGTAAATCGGACCTTTGGTCTCGTAAACAATCAATCAGTCGACGACTTCTTGGGTTCGCGCTCGTGGTCAGTAAGTGCCGTGATGGCACATATCATCACTTGCGTATGATAAGTTCTGTGGTGTGATAAAAAATGACGAAAAAGCTTTGAGTCATCGTATATTGAAACAAATGCCATCGAAGTTTCGGATCTCGCATGCCTCTTACTTAAGGCGATGAAAGCAAAATCAGTCAAAGTAGATATTCGCGGTACACCGCCCACGAGGAGCAACAGTGCTGGAAGGGTTGTCGCAGTGGCTCAGTATTTATTAACGATTGCGTCTGAGCTCATTTAGGCACACATGGCTAGAACGTTCGCTTCCGGTGAAATGATACTATGCGACCACGCGATATTTAACTTTTCTTTTAGTTGAGCATGGAAAGCTAATAAGGAAGAAGTTGACAAAAATTTCATGTTCTTTTTTTTTTAATTCGTTAACGAAGTAAACAATTTTAGTGCAGAGGCTGATGAGCACCCAATGCGCGTATTTACGTGCGAGCGTAGGAGTAACTGCAAGAGTAAGCTCCATGTTTTGAGTTTGGAGTACTCGTTTTCAGTTGCAGGAAAATAATTCTTTTGGGCGGCATGCTTGCGTGTGTAACTTGTGCGTTGTTGTATTTACTGCGTCCAGTCGCTGGCGGTATTGTGATAAAATATAAAAAAAACTCACCACGTAAATAATGTATGTGTTTAAAACAGCGCAATCCAAACACATACAAGTCGAAGTATTACGCGGACAAACAGTGTGGTGCGCTGTGTAGTGTTAACTTTAAAATTGGTCGTATATGTATCGCTATGTTTTTACGTTGTTCGCCGTAATACGCCAAGTGGCTCAACTTCACGCTTTTCTCATTATTTTGCATTTGTTTCTGATCTGTCTGGATTACTCTCTTAAAGGGTCCTGCAACAGCGTTTTGACTGATTTTTAATTTGCACCGAACCTAAGCGCACTGAACGTAGTAACTTAATGAAACTTTTCTTTTCGCAAAATTCGCTTTATTTTAAAAGTTATAGGAAAATTAGAATTACAAAAACAAGCAAAAAATAACCGCTTTCATGACGTCGTAGGTCCTGGCTTGAGTGGCCGTGAACTAGAGGAGGTATAGTGAGCTCATCGAGCGCTCACGGCTGCCGCACTTCGTGTCGACGGCTCGAGAGGGCGCCACTAAACCGTGTGTTGGATAGGCTGTATGAAGCGGGCGGCCAGGGCGACTCGCATTGCATTTGCTGCGCGATTAAAGACTATTTCGGCATAACACTTCATTGGCCACAAACGACAGCAAACACGGGGTAAAGACCAGTACAGGACGGGAGCCACTTCGCGCTGCCATACCGCCAAATGGCCTTTGTACGCTCCGGGACCTTTCTACGCTCGCCGTTCATCGGCGCCTCATCCCACTAGCCCTTTCTAATATGCGCCGCTTTTTCCGCTGCTTGGTGGCGGGTATGTCGACGGGTCATTTCTTGTTTCCGTACTTTATAAACTGCATTTGTTTCTTTTCTGATCTAAAATACTGAACAAAAACTACTTTCATACATATTTGAAACGGTTCGCGACACTTATATTTTGTATCTCGACTAAAAAAAGCTTTTAGCGGCTCTGACCAGTAGTAAGCCCAGGACCTAAGACGTCACATTTTGCGCGCTTTCGGTACCGCGGGTCGCTCTCGTCGGTGGAGGAGGTTTCCGCGTCGTCCGGTTAAAATATGACGCACTGATATTTAGTGACTCTCTCCGTGCCCGCTGGCTTGCCCGAACCCCAAGGGACGTGGAAACCGCAAAAAAGGTAGACGCTTAAATATGATTGCAGGGCCCCTTTAAAGAGCCTGCAACCAAAACAGAGGAGAATAGGAAACCCAGTGAGCCTAAACACGTTTGTTAGATGGCGCTATGACGTATTATCATTAATACGGGAATAAAAGTCGCAAATGGTGTGTTTCCCGTATTTAACAAGTGCATACAAAACTATATACATATGATGTATCGTAGAACGGTCTGGTTTTTAAAATATTCAGGCACTTTCTGCAAAACACGTACACTAACTTCATACGCACCTACTGCTTAACAAAGATATGTCGTGGTAATTCTCAAGCGTCTCAGCGAAAAATACGATTTCCTTTTCTCTCAAACACCCCCTACTTTCACACTGCTCAGCTCCACTCTGAACGTGGACTTTGCCTTGACCACGTGGTGTCGCCATATCTTTATCCTGAGAAAGTGTGGAAATATAGTTACCTTATTTACCTTAGGGTGTGCACTACACCGGTTTGTAGCAACGTTCAAATACGACTTGCACCCCTGGCAATATTTCACCGCACAAAAAATGATCATGTCGACTTGTTTTAATCATATGCTATCGTTCTGCCTAATTTGAATACTATTCTTATCGGTTTGGTCTCTATAAATCTATATTTGGTTAGTTTTTTTCTAAGATACGTTATCATACAAAGAAAACAATTATCATTCCAGGATAGGCATGCGACGTGTATTTAGGCTTTCTGACTTAAAGGCGTCGGTCGGTCTTGACATGCCGAACAAAAATATTTTAGTTAATATTTAGATAGAATATTTTTATTAAGGGCATATAAGTGGTAGTGATAATATCTCTCATTTTGTTTTGTTTCAGATGAGTAAGTTTACACAGAGGGGAATCAAAGAATGGCGCTTTTTCCGCTGCATCAACACAGCGGTGTCGTGAATTCACCAAACTATCTCACGAGCATTCAAATCATTAATATAGTCTCGCCTCTTTCACAGTAAAATAAAGAAATTAGTTGTTGTGGTAATTATCATTCTTCTGCTTCGGACTGATGGCTGCGGCAGGTTACACCGCATCCCAGGGTAAGTGTAAAAGTAAATCTCTGTTTTTTGTTCCGTATTTTGGAGCTTGTAAATAAGAAAATTTTCTAGAAATGTACTGTGGCGGTACAAGATGGCGGGGAACAGGAGCGGAAGTCGAAATTACGGGTTGCGCCTTCTGATGGCGCGCGGCCGCTCCCGAAACTTACGTTTGGAGAATGTGCTTCCTTTCGTGCTCGCAGTCATGTCTTTTTGACTCGATTCCATCCGACACGCACGAGATAACCGGGACCGGCGCAAGGTGCCGCTCGTGAGCCGTCATGCCACTCGTCTGCCTCAGCCATCTTGATGATTGACGGAGCTCAAATGCTACAGGTACCATTTCACGGCACCTTGCGCAGTGTCCCTGTTATAACAATAATAATAATAATATAATTAATAATATTAATAATAATAATAATAACGTTAATAAGTTCATTTCCATTACTGAGTTTATGATTGCGGTCGAGGAAACAAAAAATAGTCGTGTGCAGCTTGACGTATCCTCGACCGCCCACAAGGCGACGGGACTGACGCAAGAGTGAGATAAAATATGCACACGTAATTTACATACATCTACGTAATCACAATTTTCAATACAAAATAACTTAGGTAGTCGTAATATGTATCAGTGCGATGAAGATGACAAGAGCTCCAAATTATTTAGAAAAGGAGAGATGAAATAACTTTAGAAACAGTTCATTAAATTATATATTTTAGAGACAAACTTTAAGCAATTTTGGAATGGTGTACTTCAGCATTTGTGTACCACAATTAGTTGTTCGTGTTACACCTCCCAGTATCTCGTGTGACAGGTAGGTTAAGCGCTGACACTTTTTGAAAGTTCTCCAAGTTTCTTCAAAAAGGCTGCATTTCAAATTTGTTTATAATTTGATGTCCGTACTAAGTTTATGGCCATATGGCGAACGTACATTGATACTACAGATATGCATAAAAACGTCAGCTCTATGAATCATGTGGTACACTGGTTATAGCCATCAGGGCTTTTCTCCTGCAACAGTTATACTCTTTCTGGCACATTAAGTGAAATTATCGAGTCAGAGAACATTGCGAAACATAACGGCAGATGTGTAAGTACTCCGTCTTTAACCTTGTCACAAAAAATTAGACTGCCTAGCCTTACATTAATTCCATTTAGTTCGCTTTAAATTTAGCTTCATATCGAAAGAAAACTAAAAAAGACCAGTTATTCTCCTGGCCCTAGCCTATACATAGGTTGCACGTGACGTAATATCCTTCCTCCTTTCATGTGGCCAAAACCTGCTGTTATACTTCGTTTCACCTTATGTGCGAGTGCAGGCAAAGCTGGAAGCGCGAGCACGAAAGCTCCCCTGCCTTCGGGCTTTACTCGAGCGCGCGAGCTGGGCAGAAACGCAAAAAGTGCTGGTCTCGCGCTTCCAACTTTGGCTTCACTCGCAGATAAAGTGAAACGAAGTATAATGAAGCTGTGCTCACTCGTTTCCGCTCGCTCGCGACGCTCGTGTACTGCTCGTAGAATATGCACAGTAAAGGCTACGCTCGAGGAAGTTCGGCCACCAGAAAGGAGGACCAAATTACGTCAGTGCAACCTATGTATAGTATAAATAGAAGAAGAGAAAGTGTAAATATACAGAGAGTTGTCAGGCAGCGCTGCGTAAGTGGCTCTTTCTTTTGTGTGTATGTTGACCCGAGTGACTGTTTTCCGGGTGCGCTGTTCCCCCCGTATATCATGAGCAACCAACTCGCCCGAACATCTGTGTTAACAAAAAAAACAATCATAAAAAGTAATTAATAGTGTTTTGTGACAAGCAAGTGTCATAAATTAAAAAAAAAAACGACGAGATTGAGAGGAAAGCAGAACAACTACCAGAAGCCTCGCATGAAGTGCACTTACCAATAAAAGAGCAGTATTATGCCATTCTTGATAGATGCATAATTCGATTCGGGCAGCACAAAATCACAGTTAAGGAAGAAGGTTGTGCATATTCAGATGACATCTCGTCGTCTGCCCAGAGCGGTTTTTGTCGTAGCGAGCCCAACAAACACAGCACGAAAATTCCAAGAACTCCGCCGAAACAAAATGCCATTACATAAAAATTGGCATAGACGTTTGATTCCATCGCCGTGGTTTACGACCCCCCCCCCTAAAAGAAGAAAAAAAAAGAAAGAACATTTCAGCCGCGTTTGCAAATTACGAAAGCAACAGAACATGAAAAAGCGCATTGCGGAAACCGAACCAGCGTGGTGCGCCAATTCCTATAACATGGCAAACAGGAAAAACAACAGCCCGTGAGATCCCATCAGTGCGACAGAGAAAGTCACGTGACACATTTTCGTCCGAGCGTTTTTGTAATACGCGTCCTACGGAGAGAGGTCACGCGTTTCGCAAAACCCTTCATATTTACTTAAAGCGGCCATCGCACTCTCTGACAGCCACACGAAGACACAAAAGCAGGTGAGGAGGCTTAACAACGGGCGACGTTGAAGCGTACAATAAAAAAATCAATTTATCGCCAATAGCGTTTTCTATTGAAGTTGTCGGGTGTGGGCGCGCTGAAAGACAAAAAAAGGGATCAATGCTTAGAACGTTTTCGACGATGATCGCAAATTTCGCGATTTTTCAGCTCGTTCCTTGACGACCCAGTTTTTTTCTGCCCACAGTGACGCATATTATGTAATACGGGTTGTGTCAAACTTCGACTGAGGAACAGCGAGTAGAAATCCAGGGGCTCGTCCCGCAGCCCTGCCAGGCCTGCTTCTCGCGTACTGCGGCAGATAACTCCCGGCAGCAGGCACACTTGAGGACGGTCTCCGTCTGCATGCAGAAACCACATTGGCAACCAAAACAAAAAAATCCGGAATCAACTATACATGGGAGTTTCATAGGTAGAATAACACGAGAGCGCACAACACAAGCGCACCTACGGAAGAGCGCGATTCAACAGAGAGCTACGACAACAGATTGTACGGCCGCAGAGCGCCGCGACACCAGACCACACGACAGGAGAGCGCCGCGACTTGAGAGCGCGTGACATTAGAGCGTGGGTCACGAGAGCGCTTGGGAGCGCCTTAAAAAGCCTTTGACACGCCAAAAAAATAATTTTTTTTCACGCTAGGCGTTGAAATGGCATATCAGGACATTACAAAAAAATTGTTTTACTATAGAGTTGGGCAGTTTTTTTTTTATAAAAAACAGAAATACGAGGCTTAATTCAAAGTTCCCGCCGTGCACTGTGACGTAACAGTGTACCGCAAGGTGTCGGGGCGGTCAGAAGGTAGGCATCGCCGGAAGTCAGGTGAGTTGTATTTCTCCTCGTGCTTACCGGGAGCACGTGTAATATATTTTTTTAATATTTTTGTTATTCTCCTTATCTCCACGAGCGATCGAAGCAGACAATGTTTCTTTTATTTGCCTTTCATCGCTTAATGTTGCTGTAAAGGTAGAAGTAGCGGAGTCAGTGGATTGACGTGATCAACTACAATTCCTAGAAGGTGCTGTGGAGGGACTCTCCGGTATTTCAGCAACTGAAGAAGAGATCACACTGCATGCATTTCCGAGAGACATACATCGGCCGCATGTGCATTTAGTAAACAAGTTCTACTCATGTTCTAGACAAAATTGTACTTTGTGCTCGACGTTTCCTTGTACTTGGTACACAAACAAGTTCGTATTCTGCACACGGCAGGCGTCCTTAGCCTGGAGAGTATCCGATGATTCAATGACCTCGGTGTCTGAACCTTCAGCAATGCGTTCGGGCGTGTCGTATGCTAGCAATCCTAATTTCTGCGAGCGTTCTAAATTTTTTTTTTCAAAACTTGATAGCTTGTTTTGCGCCCAGTATAGCTCCCTATTATCGGACTGATGGCATGTACTCGTACACTGGCAGCGCTTTCATCATTGGAGAGTTTTAGTAATACGTATAGCAGCAAACTGGAAGCCCCTACGTTAGCGTTAACGTTTCGTCCTCCATACTGCGCATGAGCCATGCGTACGTACTGCGGCGAGTTTTTGGGGAAGTATGCTCGCTATCGGTTTTTGCGAGCGTACGTAGCGGTCCCCTGCGTATACATTCTCGTTGCTCTCGTCGCGCACGGGAAAGCGCGGGACCACTCCAGTTTGGAAAATGGCGGCGGTGAGGCAAACCAGTGGAAGTGCTACGCGCGTTGTCTGTACGGTGTTGAGGCCATTGAAGATGATCTCAACCTTGTGGAAGAAATAGAAAGAAGAAGAAAAAAATTGACTGCATCTCCACGTGGTGAATGATGTTGGCTGGGGCGAAGCTATGGTGGTGCTTGTCTGCGTAGACGTAGGGTGCCTTCATGTGCGCTTTGCTTGGGGTGATGACATCTGGCCATTTTGTTTCTAACGTTTATTTTTATTTTTTGTTCTCAAGCGCGTGAAAGAGCGTGTCCCTGCACGCGCTCGTGGCGTTGACTGTGCTACAGCGACATTTTGTTTCCTGCGATTTCTTTGTATTTTTCCTGTGAGCGCGTGCTGTCGGCATCGGGTACCACAAACGATGGCATCACCCTAAACAGAGGGACATCGAGGCACTCTACGTAGACGCTGAGCCGCAGCATGCCGAGCCTTATGTTCGTTTTATCCATGTCAGAAAGAGAATGTGTGGTATGGAACGTGGTTATATACGCATTTGAACATTTGACCGCAGCGCCCTCTCGTCTATAAACGTTGAGCCAATGCATGCAAAGAAGGGTGTGCGAATATTGAAATTTTCGAATATTAATCGAATACGAATAAGACAAAAAACGGGCTTCGAATATTGAATCGAATATCGAATATGTGTCTAGTAATAAAAAAATGGCAAAACAAGAGGTAACGACAGGTTTTATTGCCCTTTTTAAAATAAATCAATGCAACTGCCTTTTACTGGGCTGCAGCAGGCTAAAGCTACTTCTAGTAATATACTCATTACAAATTCTCGTCTAGGAACATTAACTGCTCAACGCCCCCTACGCGCCGTGACATTATTTCCGCCAGTAGAAAGACCCGTTCATTTGGGAAAGCTGCGACATTTCACTAAAGTTCGAAGAAGTTCGTCTTATGGGCAGTGTTGTTCAGCTGCTACACAAGTATATTGAATTTTGGGAAACAATTATTTAGAAAGTACTTTGTTTTATATTTCATAAAATGGTTACCAATGTTTACACCATATAAGCGAAAATTGCGCTTTTAATGCTTTCATTAGTTATCAATGTGAACCAGCGATGCCAATAAACCCAACAAATATGGCACTTTTCCTCCGCCAAGTAAAATCAACTATTTTTTTTTGCGCATGCGCACAAAATTTGAACTTCAGTCGAACCTTTATCCAACATCACGTTGAAGGTTCGAAAAAGTCGAACTCGGTCGATCTAGAACCTGGACAGGTTCGCGACATCCCTAGTTTTAACTCCGCGGGAGTGGCAGGAGTTGTTTCCAATGGCGATGCAATGTTCTACCTCGCACGTAACTTTTTTCTTCTTTTTTATTTTTTACTTTTCAGTTATTTATACTTTCGAGATTGATTTTATATTTATATTTCACTCTCGAGCTTTATTTTATTGTATCAATTCATAGAACGCGCAATTACATCACATATTGTTATAAAGGGGCAACAAAACAAAGTGCTTGGTGAAAAAGAAACCGAAACTGATTCTGTCTTGCTGCCATCGGACAGATAGAAACAGACTAGACCGATAATGCAACGCATCATACGCCTTTCTCAGTGAATAAACATATTCATAGGGAATGCGTGGCAGGCGAGTTATTCGTTACTTGCTTGAATATTCGCAGTGTTTGGCGAATATTCGCCGTTTCTTCCGAATATTCGGCTTGCCGAATATTCGGGAACTACCGAATATGCAATTTTCGAATCGAATACGTTTCGAATAAGGAAAATATTCGATTCGTATTCGAAATTTCGAATATTCGCACACCCCTAATGCAAAGTTTAACGCGGTTATATACGCATTTGACCGCAGCGCCCTCTCCTGTATAGACGTTGAGCGGCTACATGCAACGTTTCATTCATGACAGAAACCCCAGGTCTTGAGTTACTACCACATCTCAGAGCCCCCTACTCGTCCTGTCGCTGCGCAAACAGATTTCAACATTTTTTTCATCATTTTTTTCATCTTTGTTCTTTTTTTTTTTGCCCTACACGAGCACGTGAGCTCACGAGCTCGTAATTTTTTTCTTTTTTCTTTTTTTGCTTTACACAAGCACGTGGACATGTGCTCACGTGCTCGTGAGCACGTGATCTCAGGAGCAGAAGCACGAGCACCCGACGCCGGCCTAAGGCGGACGGACATACGGATCATGGCTATAGGTGGTATTCATTGGACGCCATCTTTGAGGTGACTGCTCACAGCTCATGCTCGGGATGAGTTCTTTTTTATGGTCTACCAAAGAAGGCAATCTTGATGGTGTGCAACGCGCGTGTTGTAAGCGTTGTAGAAGCTTGCCGTCAGCACGTGCTCAGCAGCAGCGAGCTCAACTATGGCCGCCAGTGAATACCCGCAGGAAAGGCTACAAGCGCGAGCTCCTTGCTGTGGGGCACATCTCGGCGGCACAAGCTCTCGTGCGTCAAGAGCAGCTCCCAACGCTATGAGCTCGCGCTTCTAGCCTTCTCTGGTATAACATAAGGTGAGATGGAGTATAGAACCTAAGGAGCTTCGCCCCTAAAGGGGCAAGGCTAGTGGCGGGCGAGGACACGCGGAGGTCGGACCTGGAGACAGACGGAAGAGCCGGTGCTGAGCAAGGCCTCCAACAGAAGACACGGACCACTAGACAACCTTGGCCCTCCTCTTCATCGGACTCTGAACTTAAGTACAGATTAAACGTTTTCCCAATGGTAGCGCTTCCTGGTGTGACTTCCTCGGAGCGAGTAGAACTCGGCCTGATCGGGTGGTATTGACAGGTGAACCACAACCTCCTCAAAGAAATCAACGCGACGAACCCTTTCGAGCGCCCACAAAGATGGGTGTCGATAGCCAAGAACGTTGGCGACGCCGTCGAACCCAAAACTGTTTACCGTGCGGTCGGTGCACGAGTGGTGCGACCTATTGCATGCATACTTCCAAGCAAATGACGAGGACAATATAAGATTGTAGGGAACCCCAAAACACTGGAGCGAACCATACATCGAACTACTGGTCGCACAGCCCTAAAAAAGAAAAGACAAAACACGTTCACAACAGGCAACTGGAAAGAGATTCACGCACTTCGTAGCAAAGCGAGGAGATTCGCGGTGTTAAACTGGCTTGACCGAGTACCCGCCTTGGATTGTTTGAAGCAGTTCGCAGGAGCACATCTAGATGGCGCTGAAATTCTTTACGTATGCGTTTGCCTTCCGCTATTCTAAAAGTGCGCGTTAAACGCGCTCTGCAACGTTAGAGAGTTTTAGTAGATCGTGTTTTCAGGCCACGCTAATCGTAGCCGGAGCTCGCGCTGCCACTTCGATGCATGCTCTGAAGCGCGCGCTCGTAGCGGTAGCGGGCCTTTGATAACGATCCACTAAAACTCCCTGTTACGGCCACAGCTAGCGGTGCAGTTGTACGTAGTGCTAACGCAAGGGTCTTCACGCTATTCTAAAACTCTCTATTGACATCCGTCACGTCGATCCACTGACTCTTCGTACTCGAATTTTACAGCACGCAAACTAACCAATGGTGCAGCGGTAAAGAGCTAGTGGAACTGAAATTGAAATCGCTCGTACAAAGAACAGAATAAAAAAATAAAAAAAAATTTTAGGCACGGTTGCGGAGATCACGAGGAGTAAAACTCACGTGACTTCCGGTGAACCCACGTTTAGCAACGTAGGTGGATGCCTCCTTCTGACCGCCCTGACACTTGCGGTACACTTTTACGTCACAATGCACGGTGGGAACTTTGAATTGGGCCTCGTATTTCTATTTTTTGCGAAAAAAGTACGCAACTTTATAGTGAAACAATTTTTCTGTAATGTCCTGATATGCCATTTCAACGCCTAGCATGAAAAAAAAACATTTTTTCTTGGCGTGTCAGGGGCGCTTTAAGCATAGCTTTCAAGCAAATGACGAGGACAACATAAGATTGTAGGGAACCCTGAAACACTGGAGCGAACCATACATCGAACTACTGGTCGCACAGCCCTAAAAAAGAAAAGACAAAACACGTCCCCAACAGGCAACTGGAAAGAGATTCACGCACTTCGTGCAGCAAAGCGAGGAGATGCAGTGCTTAGAAGCGGGCGGTGCACCGATATTCAATTGGAATGTTTTTCACTTTACACGAGCTTACTGGCACTAGTGGGTCCCAGGATACTCGGCACGCAACGCCACCGACCAAGAAACTCCTTTGTTGCACTGTAATTTTCGAGGACAGAGCACTAGTGTTTTCATTCAATCTCTCCTTCGGCAAAACCTGATGACGTAGCTGGGCGGCAGCAGGCTCGCCGAAGCGATCGATATTTGAATGCAGCTCGTGCAAGTTGGACCCGAGCATGGCGTGGACACTCGGAGTGGGCGACGCGAGTAATCGATAGCTCGATCAAGCCATTCGGGTAGGGTCCCGCGTCCAATCGCTTTCTGCAATGACGACAACAGCCCGAACCATAACAATGTCTAGAACTCAGCGCGCGTCCTGTGCCTTGCCAGCATCAGCTCGTGACTATGATCAACATTGGCGGCATATAAAACGGCTCCAGATCACGTCGGCCGCTTGTTCTGGCTGCGAGTTGAGGGGGCGAACGCTGCTCGTTTTCTCTTATTTTTTTCTGCGACTTCAATTGCGTGTGGTGAAAAACGAACGGGTATTTCACAGGGTCGTTAACGCGTCGAGGGATCCGTTCTACGGCTGCAACTTGTCGCCGAATACAAAAGTCGTTGCATCGCCCCTTTGAACTCGGCTTGACCGAGTACCTGCCTTGGATTGTTTGAAGCAGTTCGCAGGAGCACATTTTTTTTAGAACCAAAAATCGTCGCACGCGAACGCTTGATATCATTGAATTGGCTTAGTACGCGAATTATGCATCACTGAGGGCCGGTTGCACCAACGCCGCTTAGCGAAAGCGGAGCTTAGCCGGGAACCTAAGGTAAGTTTCGGTTTCGTTCGGTTCGCACCAAAATCGCTTATCGCTAAACCTAGGCACTAAACTACGCTTATCTTGAGCGCTCAACATGGGGCGCTTTGCTTTTGCTTGTTTCTTAATCCTGGATTATAAACATGGCGGCTGGTTTGTGGTGGTCGACGCGGTGGACGAAATTGGCTGTACAAAGTGTTTTAGGCCACAACAGCGTGAGAGTCTCGACAGAATGGCCTTCAATTGTGACAAGGATGCAAAATATTGTGTCGTCGAAGTGTTTATCGACCCCTGTTTTCAAGTTGGCTCTCCACTCCCAGTGCATGTTAGCCCTAACCGAGATACGGACGGAGCTGTGGGGCTCACGTCTGTCTTCCCGTTGGTTTTCCTGTCAACGAGCTTGTTCGTATGTACTTACCGATTTTCGCATAACTGTAACGTATTGCTATTTAACACCTTGTTAATTTCTGCTTCCAAAGCTATATCCTTTAATCCGATCGGTGCGTTGAATAGTGGCCGTACATGATCTCGGCCATCAGCTGATTGTCGACACTTCTGCCGTTTGCATCTGATTGCGGTGCATTTGAATAATAAAACAGCGAAAATTCAATTTCTTTAGCTTTTTTAGGTTTGAGACAACCTTCAGTGAATTCTCCTTGTCTCGCGGGTAGAATCTTCACTTCAGAAAACTGCGTTCTATAACCGCAACTTTTCCGGTGATCGTGCTTTTTAGAAATGTTTTGCTTATATCTTTCATTCGTGGCGACGACAAATCGTAACGACTACAATGCGAGATTCGTTCAGCGCTGTATTGGGTCGGAGCTGGGGCAGGTGATTCGAAGAGACGACCGTTCTCGTCGGCACGATGTGATGGACTAGTGGGAGTTTTCGTACTTCGAAGTCTGCCGCCGTCTATTTGTATGAACTCAAGATCTGCCTATTATCACTCGCGAACAAGCTTCTGGTTCTCTATCACCAGGAATAAAAAAATGGTTCTGGGCGACCTTTGCGTGTTCAATAATTAACAGTTTGTATGATCATCAAGAGATTCTACCAGTAGTATCGCTTTGATGTATTGATAGTTACTACCTTCTTTCTTTGTCACTAAAGCAAAATATACGTTGTTCCATTACCAAAGGGTTTGACACAATCAGTTCAACGACGGTACAGTGCAGTTCTGTCACCTTGCTGATAGCAACGAGTACGGTCAATGCACAGGGTCTCGACGACTTCTATTCGACGATTTCCGGGCATTTTCGCAGCTGCCGTGGCGAGGTTCGTCACTGTTTTGAACTTCATCGGTCTCAGGCATGACTTGATTTCAGTAGTCATCTTACCTGCTTACTTATTCTCGATGAGGTTTTGTCTTCAGCGATGTAGCGAGTAGGAGTCCTTCTCGCGTTCGGTGAGATTTGGGGCCCCCGCAAGCTCTCGTAATCTCAAAGTGTGAGCACGAAAACTGCTGTCACTGTCGAAATATTCTGTTATTAACCGATATTAAACACACGATCACAGATGTAAAGAGCATTCGTGTTTATTTCAAACTTAGACTCCTGTTTTTGAAAGTTAAGCGAAAAAACGATTGAATTTGGAGACCTTTTAATTTGTTACTCACCGAACAAATACAGCGAAAAGCAGACGCCGACGACAGCTACTACGGCAGTTTTTTTTGTTTTTTTTTTACACCACGTGATTTTTTTTGCCAATCGTATCCATTTCTTGGAGCGTTCCTAGTTCGCTCTGTTTGTCCCTACATTCCCTAGGCAAATCCAGCGTATAGCTAGGGGCGCGTCTGTAAAGCCGGGTTAACGTTGGTTGCAACCGGAATTTAAACCCGTGCTTATCCGAGCTCGGCTTAGGAGCGCTAAGCCGACTTAGGAAAGAGCCGCTTTGGGTTAAGGTAAGCGACGTTGGTGCAACCGGCCTTGAGAGGCACAAGCGTCTTGAACACAGCGGTGTTAGGCTCAGTCAGCGGCTGAAAATGCTATTGCTTAATTCCCTATAGCTTCGCCAATACCGGAAACTCTTCCGAAAACCCATGGGAGCGGCGGCGAACGCGACAGCGGCGCCTCTAGCGGACTCAGACTTTATGAAAGCAGACTACGCAATGAAAAAACATAGGCTCCGCGACATCCTCGAGCTTTGCGGTTGGACCGCTTGGAAAGCGGAATTCACTGATCGGCACTGCAACCAGAATCAAATAACAACGCGAGCATAAACAAAGATAGAGCAGTCTATTTAGTGGTCTCGAACACCACACAAGAGATCGCACGCGTTTTAGGCGCTTCGGGGAAGGGAAAAAGGTGTTTAGCTACTCGAACTGCGCCCTTTCTTACCTAAAGGGTAAACATTAGAAGGTTCCCAAACAGCGTGTTAAGGTTACCAAAGCAATCGCACCAGCCGCTGCAGGCATAAAAAAGAAAAAAAAAACCTAACGAGAGAAATTATTGTGCGAACGCTTTCATAATTTTTCAGGAATAATGGGGTCTCCATTCCAGACGAAAATAAAAAGAAATGGAAAACAGACACGAGCAACGAAGATAAAAAACAAAGACGTTAGCCGGCGATACAAATATACAAATCACCCATCAAAAAGCTCCTTCATCGACGACGATCGTTGCCCAGGTGATGGTCGCCGTAGGTGTTGAGTCAACAACAAACTGAACGGAAGTCGACACGACGAAACTCATTGAAAAAGGAAATGCTCTCACATTTATTCGGCTGCTTGTTACACGTTTGTTTATTTGCAATCGCGTCGCGTAGTTTGTTGGAACTAAAGACAAATCAGGGAAAAGGAGTAAGCGTAGTCTAGCTCACACTGCCCGCTAACTAAGGGTCGCACGCTGATATTTGGTACGGGGGATCGGTGGCCGAGTGGTCTAGCGCACACCAGCTCGGAGCACGTGGAGCGAAAGTTGCGCTGCAGAACCCAGGATACTGGGTTCAATTCCCGCCCCTGCCCGTTTCGATCTGGATGAGCATCGTACCGGCGTGCGGTCGTGTATCACTACTGCGTGGTGCACGTTAAAGACCCCAGGCTAGCGGTTTGTACTGCACTGGCTAAATTGCTCATCTACAGCTGGGAGACTCGTCGCCCTTGGAGGCAGACCAAGTTCTAGGCTGTATAAACATACACACAACCCAATTTTTTTATATTTGGTACGTGCAAGCAGTTCATGGCAGTTTTCGCTTTCGTATTTCTTTTCCAGTGACTTTGACCGTTTTTTTGTTTGCTCCCTTGATTAAGCAGGTGAAAAGTACATTTAATTCTGTTGCCGTACGTGTCCAGGCAATCTTTCGCACCGTGCTTTTGTTTAGAGTGCTCGATCAGCAGCCTCAAGTCCACTTTTAGCTGAACTCTTGTCGGGGTGCTGAATCACATCGACGTGCGAAAACTGGTGTGTTCGAGGCTGCACTGCCTGGAATATTCATCCGGCTGGAGGTGTTACGTAATTGCCATAATTGAGCACCGATGTGGTCTCATTTTCACAGTACGAATATTTTGCTTTCCTGAACATAGTGTCTTTAAACGTAACCCTTTCGGTGGACATCCACCTGGTTAGGAATGACAATGAATGAAAGGAGCTCTATACTTCGTTTCAGCTTGGGTCCAGACGGAGTCGATGCTACGAGCGCGAGCGTGTGGCCCTGAATAGTGCTTGCATTGCACGAGCGCGCGTGCTTGGCAGGGACGCTGGAAGCCCGGAGCTCGCGCTTGCAGCATCGGCTGCGATCTGGACCTAAGCTGGGAAGCGAAGTATAACCAAAATCGATACGGAGCCCGACGTTTCAAGAGCCAGTTTGGCCCCTTGACCACGGGTGACTGTTCTTGTCCTTGTCGTCGTCTTGCAAATTGCCCGGTGTTTTTGGTTTCTTCAAAGCGGCCGTTGTATCTGCACGTGCTTTATGGTTCGTAGCGCCTCGCGTGATGCACCGCAAACCAGACACATAGGCGCTTGGCAGTGTCCCAGCTGATCGGTTGACGTTATTTTTGGTGTTCTGAATGTACCAGGACTCTAATAAAAGGCGTATTCGCCAGTTTCTTTCCGTGCCAAGAATAGAGCATTTGTTGAATTCAATCGTGTGACCCTCTTTTTGGACGTGTTCTGCCAGCGCACTTCCTGCACGTTAATCTTTTTGACGTCATACTGATGCTGGCGTAGACGTTCCGGGAAGTTTTAGTTTCCCCAACGTAGGAGGCGCTGGGGAAGCCTATGTGTCTGCCAAGCGCCTATGTGTCTGGTTTGCGGTGCATCACGCGAGGCGCTACGAACCGCGAAGCACGTGCAGATACAACGGCCGCTTTGAAGAAACCAAAGACACCGGGAAATTTGCTAAGACGACGACAAGGACAAGAACAGTCACCCGTGATCAAGAGGCAACCTGGCCTTGGAAACGTCGGGCTCCGTATCAATTTTTGGTTAGAGTTTCCTTTCATTCATAGTGTCTTTCTACGTGTTTCTGTGTTTCTAATTGACGTTGGACTTGACAATCATCTTCACAGATCTGACTGGCTGCCCACCCGGCTACAGAGTACTGGATGTTCAATTGTGCATCTCGTCTGTCGTCCGTGAAGTTCTTAGCACTCTCCATGGAGTTGTCATAATCGTCTGTTGCCGCCTAATTGGCGATTTTGAAACCAAAGTTGTATGGCTCTTCCAGTCTAATTCGGACGCATCAGTGATATAATTACTAACGTTTGTTCGGTCTTCGGGATGTGCTAGAAGGATTTTCCAGCACAACGCTAAAATATGTTTCTGCACTGGTAGGCAGCACATGGCATGCCTTCCATCTCCGAGCATGCGCTGGTGTATGCTCGAAGGTGGCCGGTTGATCAAAAACGATGACCATAGCAGACTTGCCCATGTTCAGAAATAAAATCCGTATAGAAATGAATAGCGAGCTTGCTCTTTTTAATATATTTATTAAATACCAAAATCGCATATGAAAATTTCGGATTAGGTACTCTATCGAAGGCGAAAACGGGAGGTTTTTGCAGACGACAATGGAAGAGATAAAACGAAAGCCAAACAAGGAACACCAAAATGGATAGGAGTGACAATTGAACGTCAAAGTAAGACTCACCTCTCCCCCCACACAGAAAAGAAAAAAAAAACACAAAAGCGCCAGGAAAAATTAAAGCGGCTGCGTACCGTCGCCTCGAAAATAAAACATGTAAGTAGTCTGAAAAATGAAGCGACTTGAATATTGCTTCAATGGTTGCCGGCTTTTATTGTAGAAGACGACGGAGACGGTAGTCGTCCTGGCGCTAAAAGTCGAAATTCGTGCATCATATATAACGCGATCGAAATCACCTTTATTTTCACTACGACGCACTAGCCTTAGCTTCTTTTGGCACGTGCGCGAAGTTTGCTTTTTTGTAACTCCGCAGTTAATAATTTCAGTAGTAGCGTCACACCTGCATATGCACACTCGACTCCAGTGTATACTGA
The DNA here is from genome assembly GCA_037355805.1 of Ixodes ricinus. Taxonomy (NCBI): domain Eukaryota; kingdom Metazoa; phylum Arthropoda; class Arachnida; order Ixodida; family Ixodidae; genus Ixodes; species Ixodes ricinus. The sequence goes on from JAZHYW010012611.1 coordinate 111,580, forward strand.
AATCGCATAATGTACGTTGTTAAAAATTGTGTTTTTGCTTCTTATTCTGGAGACGATCTTCACACTGGATCTTCCAGTTCGCCTGTAGGAGAAAACGGTTATAAGCAATTATAAGCAACAGATTCACAAGAAATGGGAATTGCAACAACAAAACGATTTGATGGATAAGAACAGTAAGTTTAAACATAGCTATCTTTGTGAAATTTTTGTACATTGCCATTTTATTTTATTTTATTTTCAAAAAAGCTCAAAGCTACCTTCGTGTTCGGTCAGGCTTACATAAGTTCTGACGGGGTGTTTTCTTTGTTGTTGTTTTTCAGGAGAGCAATAAATATACAATCTGAAATCTCTAACATCATTCTCACGTGAAAACAATGTCCTTCCCTCATGAGGTGGCACCTATTTTTTAACAGTCAAAGCAGCGAATACACTTGACACTTTTTTTATCGGTCATTTCACACGGAGATGGGCGAAATCAATGTGTTATGGAGAAGTAGTCTGCTAGCAGAAAATCCGAGCTCGCCAGGGGCGCTGCGATGACTTTTCGTCCGCGCTCCGCGGGCTGTTGCCAGTATTGGCTCAGATGGTATTTGCTTTCGCAAAGTCAACTGCTTTGCCCCGAAGAGGATGTCGATGCCATACTTGCGAAAAGAGTCTATTCCGAGGATAGCGTCCCTTGCATAGCCTTGCTGAGCGACGAACCTCACAGTGGAGGTGTAGCCGTGGATCTCGACGCTAGCAGTGTGTAGCAACCCAAAAGAAGACGACGAGGAAGGAGCAAGCGTACCGAATCACGATTCCCACGACCGCTGGCACTTAGAATTCTGATCTGGTCGGGGACAAATAGCTTCACGCCATTTAGCTCTATTAAAAAATTACAAGTGGTGACTCGGAGAGAGCCGCTTCACCTTCAAAGCAACATCATGGCTTACAGCGGTGATTCTACCTCAAACGACATCTCATCGGTGCAGCTACGTCTGCCAAAATATTAGGCCGCCGATCCTCATAGTTCGCTGAGATTAAAAGCAAATCCTCTATGTATCGGATATCCTCGCAAATGCGCATGTTCAGCTATGTGGTTGCCGTGCTACCACCCGACATCGCGACAGAAGTACGGGATTTGACCTCTTTCCTCGACACATGGATCCTTAGACCAACTTGAAGACGGAACTGCTTGAGCGCGCATCAGAGTTCCGAACAGCGCCGACTGCAACAACTTCTTACTAGCGAAGACTTCGGTGACCGTAAACTCTTTCAGCTGCTCCGACGCCTGCAATAACTTCTTGGCGAGGGGGCCTCGTCATTCGACACCTCGCTGTTGAAAGAGTTATTACTCCAGCGGTTGCTCAACAAACGCAACCCCTGAAAGATTAACTCATCAAATTAATCCTCCAGGGGGAGATGCGCTGGAACAAGTGCATCTCCCGACTGGTGTGATGAGGTCTCCCCCGGCGCATCGTAGTTATGCTCCATCCTAAGTCGTCGTCGCTTTTTGAGGCGAAGAGAGAGCCTCCCACTCAAGACTGAGTAGTAGGGCTCCTGTGTCCCCGAGAGTCGATCAGACGTGGCTGTGGAAAAAAAAACGCTTTTGTTGTTCGGCAATTTTGCAGAAGCTGCCGTTGGGATGCGTGGCTTCGGGAGAATAAGAGCACTCCGGCCATTCTTGGTGACTCTTCGGTCGTCTAAGGCAACGCCCTCTCCAGGCGTCGCCGTTCTTAGTTTTTCTGACGACAGTGAGGGAACAGGTTGTCCCACCGAGCGCGGCTTGTGTGCCAAAGCGCACGTCGAGGCGAACGCGAACGGGAACCTCATGGTAGAGTTGGCACCAAGAACAGGGTTCTTCTTGGGTACCTCTCGATGTCTTTAGTCGATTCCAAAGGCGGGTCGCGGTTTGCTTTGCGCAAAACCTGGCAGGCCTTTTTGTCGGTATTCGCGCCTCCGGTAGATGGGGTTGACACCCCCGCATTGATAACACTGCGGTCATCGGTCGGCCGTGCGCCACACTTCTGTCTTCCTTGGTCGCTAACCTCGTGGAACAAAACATTGTTTGCTTTCTGACGTAGCGGGAGGAGTGACCAAAAGAACGCCGCAAAGTTTCCTCCTTCCTGCGCGCGCTCAACTTCGCAACGTTTGACGAAAAATCTCCGCGATCCCTATGCGGTGCACGAGAGCACGAGACAGCGCGTGGAGGCAAGCGTTCACGCCGCTCGCTGTGCGTTGTCTTGGGCTCTGCAGCGCCGTTGGGCCGAAATTCGATCCCGTGATGCTTCGCTCAGACGAGGAGCGAGAGCAGACGACGGGACTTCGTCTGCTACGATGAGGCATTTCGCACAGCGGAACCAAAAGATAAAAGTAGATTTTCTGCTCGAAATCGCGTTCCGTGGGCAACAAACTTAAACGCAAGCTTAAAATGTAAGCGTCTGATATTTCACGAAGGGAACAATCGACGACCCGTGCTTTATTTGCAAAATTTGAGTCGCTATGTTGCAGTACAGACGCTGAAACCTACCAGTGTGAAATGAAAGCGCTCAGGACAAACACAGAGGCCACGATATCTCACATCATCCGTGTGCGGGTGAAAAGTGGAACATTTGTCGCCAAAGCTCCCACAGCAGAAACCTGTGACGCATTCACTCAGTGTCCGGGAAAGCTAAACATGAAGACGTTGCCCGAGGCTTGAGCAAAGTCATATTTTGAACGGCAGCTATCTTGCCCCGTCGCATGTTGTTTGAGAAAGCTATCCGTTCTCAACGCCCTCACCAGGGAAATAAAACGTCTTACGAAACATATTGCTAGATAATCCAACGAACTAGATTTAAGCTGTATCCTTTCAGTGGTTCACTCATAAAACCATGCTTTAAACGAAGCAAGCTCTTGCGCGTACAGTGCCATAAATTGTCTCAAGTGTATAATGTTTTGTAGTCAGCTGGTTTCGGAAACTTACGCCGTCTGTAGATATCTCTGACAGCCGAGTTGCTTGATTGGAAGTCATCGCAAATGTAAGTTCCACGTTGCAGCAACCAACGTGTATAGATAAATGGTGGCAGCGACTGCACTCTGCATTCCCACCCATCACGTCGAACAAAAAGGCGCTAGTTTCGGTTTGAGGTCGGTACTTTTCTACAACATCTATGGCGACAGCATCAGTCTGCACTCGATGCATTCGGCAAGTTCGTTCGGGGCCGGTTCTTCGTGCAGAACTCTGCGGGTGCTATACATTAGAACTCTCACAGTGCGACTCTGGATCGCGGATCGGGAGCTCGTCACAGGCGTCACCGGCGGCCATATCTTGACAACAGACAATACACGCAAGTCTAAGGTAGAATCATGCAAAAGTAGGAAGCTTGTGCGCGGTGCTCGAGGGCGAGTATTTTATGATGTGCAGCGATCATTCCATCGGATTGCTTGGAGATCAAATAGACATTCATAGACATTCGTCAAGCGTTCAAACATCAACCTAAAAAAAATCAGCCGGAGCACCACCGACTTTCCGACGTCGCTTGCTTCGGACACACTCAGCGACTGAAGGCACGCTCCGAGTTTCAGTTTGTCACGGAAGACTTCACAACAGTTCAAAGAAACATTTTACACCATAAGTACTACGTACAAGCGGTTAAAACGATGCGAATGTCCCCAGTAAAGACATTCTAACTTATCGTTTGCTTAGGTCTGATGACTCCGAGATCACGTATAACTCCACAATAACTCTCGGTAACCCTGGTCTCATTAAACACATCACGGATAACGCCCAACAAAGTCGTCCTCGACCCTCAAGCACACCACATTTATTAAAAAATTGGTATTCTAACACGTTTAATATTCTGCCCACAATATAAACTCTTATTTGCGAAATCCGCGGTAGACGTTTCATGGTCGAGAACAACCTACTAACGTAATAAAATTGAGTTTTCCCGTTTGTCCTATAGCATGCATTAGCTCGTGTCAAGCGATGACTGCCGGTGGTGCCGCTCGACCGCAGGCATCAGGCCTCTATCCGCGATCCAGCCTACTGAGAGATCAGTGGCGCCAGTGCTATTAGACATTAATCGTTTATTTGCATCAGTACGCCCATACTTGCCGGATGTCGGGACGATGCGCAAAACCGTACATCCGGCCAATATTGAAGCCGGTTTTTGGCCCATAGTTCCTCGACACTGGCCAAGTAGCGACGTGCTGTTTCGGCGACTGGCTTGTGTAATTTTTTTGCTCAGTCATTTTATTGGGTCCCAACCCCCGGGCCACTGTGTACACCCGAGAAAAGAAGTCTACTGTGGTACTTATACCTTTACGAGGAGTATTGTAGTTTTACATCTTTATAAAAGGTGTAGTGCATTATCACACGTTTTAAGAAACGTGTTTGAAAAATCACACATTTTTAAGGGTGTCAGGTTTATATTTTTTATAAGGTCTATCGCTACACTTATTAGGGTGTTAGTTAGGAACACCTCACTTACATGTATAAAGGTGGGAAAATGTTTATTGCGTATATAACTCCAACTGGAGAAAATCTCCTTCATGTGCTTACATCGCGTGCCGATGAAACGATCTGTGGATGACACGTCGTTCGATGAACTGATTTGACCAACAATGAGTGACGAATGCCACTAGAATTTCTCGGAAATACTTCTGCCGGCTGCCGGGAGACTCGACCGTGACCGAGAATTTACCCCGGTTCTTGTTTGTTTTCTAACATTCTGAAGTGTATACCGGCTTAGTAGTACCTCTTCGGATATTAAAGAAAAAACGATGGCAGCCGCAAAAACTCTGACAGCCCGGCTTACAGTCATGTGGGAGACTCACGGGTTTTCGTCAGTCGCCACCATGCCTTGAAAGCTTCCGGTTCCGAAGAACCATAGCACGCAGGGAACTTGTTGTTCCACAGTCATGGTAGACGCGATTGTCCGCCGCCTCGAAGTCCGGGTGCCGAACGAAGCTCATCGCACAGTCAACGCACAAGGGCTTTCGATAGCCGGTACTGTCGCTGACAGTCGTCGCCGGGGGTTGAAAGGCGTCCCTTTGGTATCGGTAGCGACGCCGACGGTGGCGGAAGATAAGCTCGGTCGCAGCGTGCGGCACCGCCATGTTGACAAAATTCAACTTCGCCTTGATCCGAAGCGAAGATTTTGAGCTCAAACCACGGCTCACGCAAAGTTCGGAAACGTCACTTTGACGTCAGCGACAACTTCGACAAAACGAGGTTTCTAATTACCTTTTTTTTGCATGCGCACGAGGACGGTTTTTTCACTGGCTTAAGGGTGGTCCATGCACGCAGTGTGCTTCTCGCAGTTCACAAAAGCCGCAAGCGCTGCTCCATGCCTACACCACTTACGCATGCCATCCTTGCATGTGTAGCTCGCGCTGACAATGATATCTGGGTGAGCTTAAAGCTAACGTAGCAAAAAAAAAAAAAAACACTGAAATGTGTGTAATGCACGGCTGAACCGAGAAAGAAAAATAACAACGGGGAGGTGAGAGGGGGAGACTCGAAAGCAAACTAAATACTTTACTGGGAGAGAACACATTCCACTCCGCTCATATGCATTAGACAGAACGCCTACAGCGCCGAATCCAGCCCTGGCGGAGGGAGGTCCGCGCAAGTCGACGCGCATGTGCATCAGGATGTTAGCGGCGGCCGTGGCGGTGTCGTCTCTGAATTTCTCCGCGCCGCGTCGAGTCGTTCGCTTTTTTTTTTTTTAAATGAGTTATTATCATCATCAGTCGCAGTCATTTCACGACTACGCGCTACGCTACGCGGGCGGTCGGTTCTGCCAGTGCAAGCCAGTGTCTCCAGGTGTCAAAAAACGTCAAATGTGTCGCCTGGTGTTTTCGTTTGATACTTCTTCGAAACTATGCACACAGTATACCCCGAGTTTCAGCAAGCAATAGAACGCGGAAATTTAGCCTCCACCAACATTCGGAAGTGCGCTTACGCAGGCTTTTAGAGCCCACTGACTTGAAAACGCACAGCCCAGCGCAATCGGGCAACACTAAAGTTCTCTCTCAAAATCAGGGACGCGCGCTGTAAATAGATTCGTTCGAGAATGCCGCTGGAAAGGTTTAGGTAGGTTGGCGAATCCCACTATTGGTGTGCATTCGCAATACCCCTCGGCTTAGGGTGCCCTACATTAAAATTTAACCCTCATGCCCGAGCTCGCTGTAGTTGTCATAATTTTGCATCATTATCGCCGATAACGAGTCCTTGTGCGGACCAGAAAATTTTCAATTTGCCAGATGAACACAAACAAGCTGCTCTCTATCCAATACCAAGACCTGAAATATAGGAGCAGTGAAACTTTAAATTCATTCGTTCGTTTTACTATTTAGTGTAGATTATGTCTGGCAAGCGTATCTAAATATAATGCCAGTTGCGATGGTGTTCAAAGAACGCGGTTCAGAAACAGGTTTTTCTGCGGTGACACTCGTTTCATGACACGATATATCCCCGACACTTATTTTCTTCGACACGGCGACGTTTTATTTGCAGATCGTCTTATCTCCACTCGTTTTAAGACGTATGTTGCTAACATTCGGCGGCATTGTTGTTTTTTTGTCTTGTAGTGCGTTCGTGTTTTGGGTGAGAGAGTGTACGGGTACATACACGGGTCCCAGACAACCCTTACACGCTGCTGCGAAGGGGCATGTACCAGTGAGCCAGGTGGGTTCAGACGTTTGGAATGACCTGCTACAAAGTGTTGCCGCGTAGCATCCTGAACGGGGTGGGCAGGATAGTTTAAACGCGCCCCAGTGATAAACGCGCGACGAAATGTTCCTACAGCTTTCAATACACGTGTCGATGAAACTTCACAGCACCGTGTGGTGGTGTCGATGAAACAACCAGTGTCATTGAAACGCGTGTCAAAAATAGTCATTGATTATACGTGTGCCGAGGAATCGAGTTTCGGTGAAAGGAGTGTTGATGAAAAGAGCGTCGATAAAACGAGTGTCGATGAAACGACAGGGTGTTTTTATGGTTCATTGGAATATCTCAGAATGAGGTGTGCGAAGTTGCCTCCAAGAATTAGTTTCCACACTAGCCTCACTTTGCCAAGGCAGACCAGAAAGGCGATGGCGGACTCTCAATAGCTCGTTCGAGGCTACGGCCCGGTAGAATGCACGGATAAACATTGGTCAGAAACGCAATTAGGCGGTTCGAGCCAGTTATTGTTTGGTGCAGGCAGAGTGGAAATTTTATTTTATTTTTTCTTTGTTTTAACACCTTTTCTTTTAAGTGTCCTTTATCTTTTTTGTCGTTGTCTGGCTCATTCGAACATTGTCGTCTTTATTTTTATAAGGACAAATATTTACGCCCCAACCAATCGGATCAAAGTCAGGGCATGTGTATTCGGTATGTTTTGGAATTTTTTATTTAAATACATATGTTTGATACACAAATGCCACGACTCATGATTTGAAGCGAAGCAGCCCTTGCAATCAATTTTAGAGCGCAGCTCTTAGGCGCCCGTTTCCGGCTCGAGCGGCGTCGCCGTCGCCGTCGGCGAAACCGCGCGGTGCATGATGGGTAAATTTCCCCGCTAAATTTAGCGGAAAATTTTCCCGCTAAATCTAGGGGAAATTTTCTCCGCTAAATCTAGCGGAAATTTTCCCCGTTAATCCTAGCGAGAAATTTTCCCCGCTAAATTTAGCGGAAAATTTTCCTCGCTAAATCTAGCGGAACAATTTTACGGAATTTCCCGCTAAATCTAGCGGATTGGAACATTTTCCCGCTAAATCTAGCGGAAAATTTTCCCTGCTAAATCTAGCGGAAAATTTTCCCGCTAAATCTAGCGGAAAATTTTCCCCGCTAAATCTAGCAGAAAATTTTCCCCGCTAAATCTAGCGGGGAAAATCCCCCCTCCTCGAGGTTACGTGACCCCCTCCTCCCCGAGGTCACGTGACTCCCCCCCCGTGCCTTCCCTCCTCCTTAAGAGCTGCGCTCTAATTCGGCGTTACAGGGAGTTGTAAACGGCTTTCACTTTTTATTCACATATTTCTGAGCTGTTATAAATTGTTCAACACTTTTTGAAATCAAAATAGATGACGAAATTTCCCTTCTAAAGTAAAAATGGGAAAGCTGGTGTGTACTGGCCGCTAGTACTTTAGGTGTTGAGGGGTTAAGTACGACGTCAAGTCTGCTTTGTGAACTATTCGCCGCAACGCAGGGGGAGGGGGCGGTCATTTGCGTCACGAATACGGGCTCCGGTGCATAAAAATACGAGTGTCAGGTGCTTTGAGAGCAAGCGGGATGTTCGGAAGAATTCGAGAGAACCAAATTTGCTGCCCTCATTTATTTTGATATTTGTCCACAAGAACACATAAGCTTTTTAACGTTCGAAACAATATCAAATAAATGTTTCTTATATTTGCCACACCGGCTTAATTATTTGTACGGAAGATATATGTAAGAGCGTATGATTCAAAAAGAGGGTGCTGTGCACCCGAGGGTATTAGCGTAGTCAGATTGCCGTGCAGCTGATTGCGACGCGGAAAGTTTGCAGAGAAGCCACGTTCACATATGAATACATGCTGCTTCGAATGAGTCATTTCCTTAGACACACATTTTTATTAACGCCACCAAAGATACACTCGAAGTTGGGTGAAGACACTCAAGGTTTTGGTGGTTCACTCATACCCATCCCACATTGCCCACTACACCTATAAAGAAATGTTTGGTGACCCTGCTTTTTAATGTCGCTCCACGGAAAACACTGCGAAGAAAAGCCTATGCCGTCACCATGTTGAGACGACAACCTGAGGCAGACGAAGCAGCAGACAACATTCGCTGCTAAGCGTTACGCCCTTTACGAACTTTAAGATGGCAAAGCTATCAGTGGATTCTCAAGCTATCGCTCAAAAACTATTGCAAACAAAAGTGGACGCGGTTACGACTTACGACGTGCGCTCTGGTAAGTGTAAAACACCGGTAACGAGCACAGTAATTGCTACAGATGTTGGTGTCGCAGAAAATCTGGCCGGCAGTCATTGTAAGAATTCGCGCTAACGAGAACAAAATTCGATCGCGTAGGGAATTGTGCAACAAAAACGATAGGAGGTGCTTGGTTGCGAAAAAATACAATATTCCCTTTGACGGGCGTTGGCCGCTACGATCTTGTCTTGTAACCGACTACAGTCCACGCAGACACGCTTCTTGTCTCTTGCATCCAACAGAGAGAGGTCACGTGTTCTGATCCTTCCTCTGTTATCTTGAAGCGGCCGTCATGCTCGTTCACATCCACACAGACACAATTAGTGCACAGGGGAGGGGGAGGGGGGGGCTTAACAAAGGTGACGTCGGAGGGAGATGGTCAATGCAGCTGAGCTCCCTCCGAATGTTTGACTGACTGGCAGTATTGTAAGGATAAAGACGACAGATGTAGTGTTTCGCCGCCTTAAATCCCCTTTACGTTTCAAAACAGCGTAAGGTGTGTGAGTGCACGAGGCACGTCCAACGTGCAGCCCTTGCAAAGATCATGACGGCACAGCGCAGCACTTAACTGGATTTTAGACGCCATGAATTTCCCAGAACTGGCGCGCGGCACGTGCCTCGAGCATTTATACAACAAAGAATGGCGCAACTTTTCCCAGGATAGAGGGGCTTTACGCCGCCTAGGCTTGGAACGCCACCTTTGCTTTGGGGAAGGGGGAGGGGGGGGTGAACTAATGTGAGAGGAAAGAATGCCATGGTTGATGTTGTAAATGCTTCAAACTAATCTTAAAAAATTGTCACCACCATGATATGATCTCAGTTTCCTCGAATGTGAATTGGGCGCGGAACCAGACTCACAGCCGTATTTGATTTTCTTTATCACTAGGCTTTGACAGTTGTCAATCTCAATGAGAGACGAGCACTGATATCCGCCCATTCTTACAACGTCTCGCCAAATAACGCGATGGGTTGCGGAGACCTGCGCACATCAGTCTCGCGCAGCGCTCGCTCGATGGCTGCAGCTGTGGTAATATCAAGATCGTTTCACTTTGCGTCCGTTAGAGCGAGTGTAATTCTTCGACAGAATATTAGCGTGTGTACGTACGCGTCAGTAGACATACTTTGTAATCTGCGTTTGCAAGATCACCATTTTCTTGTCAAGCCGCGGCAAAACATTAGATCCATCTTTGGGTACAGGAATTAAAAAACACCCAAAGTAAAACAAAATTTGCAAGCAGAATCAAGCTCAATTATTTATTAGATTAAGTTACGTGCAACCGGCCATTTTTTTCCCAAACATAAATAAACCTGCTCCAGCGGAATCTTCCCTGATTACTGAACTCTGGCATTTCTAAAGACTTGAGGTTCAAAGATGTCAGATGCTAAGCGTACTATCAGGCAGTGAAGCCTAACTCTGATACTTGTTTGGGGATTTTGAATCGAAGACTCCAGATGACCACCAAACTTTTACACACGAAGCCTAAATCTGACTCTTGTATGCGATATATACCCAGAAATCTTAAAATGACAGCTTTACTAACAAGACACGTAGCCCAACTTCGGCACTTGTTTGGCAACGTTGGCCCATAGCAGCCAGGTAAGAACCAATCTATCGGAAAGTGAATCCTCACTTTTGCACTTGTTTGGTAATTTGTGCCCTAAGCCTAACATTGTTACTGGTTTGGCGATTTCGGCCAAAAAAGGCCAGGTGACAGCCGAACTACCAGAGGCTGATGCCCCACTCTTAAACGTATTTGGCGAATTAAAGCCAGAATACCCAAACTCTTACGAAAGGTCAGATTTGTGTCCCTTTTGGCTTATTCGGGCTTCTGTGATCCACAAACTCCCAGAGATTTTCCCAATTTCGGCCCTGAGTTACGTGCTACCTGGGTAGGTTAGGAAAGCGTTAGAACCTATGGGGAGGACTGTATGTTCCTTTCTTTTTCAAAGAGTGTGGGTCTGAACTCTTCCAGAACTGGTATAAATCCAACACGCCAGTGCAGCGGGCGTGCAACTTCAGGTTGAAACGAACGCACAAAGTCATGGACTGCTGAAATACATTCGCCCGTTCAGTTGAACCAAAGAGACATGTTGTCACATCAAGAACAAATGAAGTTATTCCTATTACTCACCTTATACAAATGCAGAAATACAATAAATGCTGCTAAATAAATGAACACACACAATCTTTTTACTGTTAAAAACATTTATGATACTGAAAAAAATATATCACGTCATCTGTAGTAAATGCTGATGCAGGCAATTGAATCCAGTCCGTTATAATACGAAAGACGAAAAGAGTATTTTTTTATAATCAGTTCGGCAAAATATTTTTTTGATCTTTTTACAATTATCTATACTGGTTGATATGTAGTTTGGTAGTTCAAGATACTTATACTTATCAATTCTAGTTAAGTTACTTAATATTGAAAATTAAAATTTTAAGACGAAATTTTTTTCTTCTTAAATGCAATAGTTCCCAGCCGATATCACGTTTAATTTCTTTCACACTGGATGTTATAATGTAGTTTCCCGATACAAATCTTGCAACATAGTTTTGATTTTTTTTTCTATTTTAATGGCAAGGTACGCTTGGTGCGAGTCCCACAGAACACACGCTAAATCAAGCATCGGTTTTACCATCCCGCAGCACGCAGTTTCTTTTATCGATAGAATCGTGAGAGTGTGTTGGTTAAACATCTTGGTATGGTAACGCACACGGAGACAAGGGACACACAAAAAAACACGTCAGACACGAACAGCGTCCAACTTGCAACACGTTTATTCCCTCCTCCAGCGTGCAGCGCCGGCGTGATTTTGAGTCCCGCCCCCTTCTGGCTCAAGGCCACGCTCATACCTCTGCCCCCGACCGAGGTCTCCTATCTCCTTCTCAAGAAACACCTCCTCTTTTCTACTAAGATCAAGGGACTTGTGACTCACATTCTTGTCGGTTCTTTGTAGGAGGAAGGCCTCGACTACTTCCTGTCCCCGCCTGTCAGGGTGCTTTATGATCGCCGCCGCTTCGTTAAAAATGGGCCTACAGCCATCGCACTTATTTATGTGGGCTTTTAGGGCTGGTTCTCCAGCTTCTGAAAGCTTTATTTTAATTATTTTTGTCTATTGTTTAGGCACCGCCCTGTCTGCCCAATGTAAGTCTTACCGCAAGACAATGGAATCGAGTATACTACCCTCTCTCCGCATGTTACAAATTTTTCTTTGTGTTTCTTTTCGCATTTTTGTTTCTTTGCTATCTTCATTATCTTGATGTTTAATTTTTGAAAGTTTGTTCTTACACGTGAAGAGTATGTTACAATCCTCTGACAGCAGTTTCCTTATGTGGTAAGAGAACCCGCGAGTGTACAGAATGGTAAGGAATTTCTTTGTCTTATTTTCTTTTTCACTTTTCTTGTTTCCTAATAGCCTAGAGGCTACAATTTTTACTATGTCTGTGGGCTACCCTTCGCTCCCTAGTCGTAGGGCTTGGTTCTTTAGGCTGTCCTCCCCGTAGTGAGGACATGACTTAATCAGAGATGATGAGATGACCGACTTAATAATTTCTTGTTTTACTGTCTTTGCGAGCTTTTAAACGGAAGTAAAGGTTTATTCGTTCTCTGCTCGTAGATCCTGTATGTCTCTGTTTCTTTGCTTTATTATCTTTAGGTATAGGAATTGTAGCCCTTCTTCGCTTCCCGTGTCCTCAGGGAAGTTCAAACACAACAAATTCCTCTAAAAACATGACGTTACGCTCTTTTTCTAAATTTCATTTGTGTGCATTACGTGGTAATCGTCTACAAATAAAAGAAAATATATAGGTCTCCCGAGTTCAGCCAGCGAGATATCTCTGATTTTACTGCCACATCCATGGCGCTTAAATAAATTTCGCTCAGAACAGGAGCCACAGCCGACCCAATGCACACTACGGTTGTTTGATTGTAGACTTTCCCTGAAACTCCACGAATAGTGATCAAAGGTACAACCTTAGTAGCTGTAGAAAAAAATCTAAGGCTTATAATTGCTTCATCTTGAAATTTCACGAGTTCGTGTCCAATGATCGCTGATTCAACTTTTTCAATCGTAGTTTTTGTGTCAAGTGAGAAGTACAATCTTTCAATGTCGATTGACAGTACTGCCATTCGTTCGTGTTGAACTGACCTCAAAGTCTCCAGGAAATCTCTTGAGTCTCGGATTCTGAAGGGCTAAAAAGGTTCAAAGTGTTTAGTTTTTTTTTTTTTTTGAGGAATGTGTTTCGCACTCTTTGCCACGTCCCTGCTTCAAAAACTAGGCACATTAACGGCTTTCCCGGCTTATGAATTTTATGTTTGAATATCACCTCTAGGTTATCCTTCTTTTCCTTTCTGATAGATGCACAAACAGACTCCAGTTCGTTCTTTTCCAATATTTCGCACACCTTGTCCTTAAGCTCTCAAAAGGGTTCGATTGTTTTTTTAGATACATTTTTTTTAGCGCTCTTAATGATTCTTTATTATACGTTGCAGCATTTAACTCTACAAAGTCTCCTTCCTTGTCTGATTCTAGTAATCACAGATACAATTAATTTAGCTCACGGATAACGTTGAGGTGCCTCCTGTCTTTTTTGGTCACAAATCCTTCCTTGAAACTTGAGCGCACCCTTGAGGTCACAGATTTGTCCCGCTTGGTATCTGGCACCATGGCTGACGCTCGATGAATTGTCGCCACCATGTCGACTCGAGAGAGAATCACAGCTGGGCTGAACTTCGGGCCTTGGTTGAGAACTGTCGCAGTTTGGGGTGACAGAGGCTGGTAGGATAAGTTCAGAAATCTAGGCACTTGAGGCTTCCTTACATCTGTTTTTTTGTGGTGGTAGTTGTATTGATAAAAATACTTTCCGTGCTGATTTCTAAGAGCCCAAATGATCTGGTCTCCAAAAATTCATGCTCGTTCAAAGTTTGGTCTAACATATGATCCCATGAAGGAAGGAATTACAACATTGACTATTTTCAGTTGGTTACATACCTGTTTCCTCGCAAGTTGGATGATTCGATAGGCGCTTGTTTATTGTGTGTCCTTTGCCTCCTTTTGCGTTCGCATATCAAGTGCGTAGATTCCTGTTAAAAAAATTAACAAGCTACCAGTCGTTTGTACAGACTGTGTTACGTAAACATTAAAATAAATATCGCTTGATAAACTGGAATGTTGTGTTTAAAACGGTTACGTCTTTTAAAAAGAGCATAAGGCTAATCTAATATGCGTGAACATATGCCTTAATTTAAAATAATAAGGGATATTTAGTCATGTTAGTTGAGGAGACGATCAGTTTTTACAACGGTTCTTAAAAATGTACAATCGTTCACAAAACAAGACACTACATCTGAAAAATATTTTTAATCAATTTCAAATATGACATATGCCATTTTATCGGACTGGACACCGTGGATTTTTCTGGATAAAGTGTGAATCATTAACAGTTTTTCTGAAATAATTTGAAACCAAGTTGGCTCGCCAGTATCCTGCAGCGTTCCTGAAAAAGTTCGTGGTGGCGCATCTTCTTGTGGAGTCTTCAGATTCCAGATTAAACAATGCGATTCCAAATTTGAGATCTTTGTACCGCTTTGTTGCTTCGCAGATCTGCAGTGACAGACATTTAATAAGTTAAATGAATTCCAGTAATTAAATTTAGTTCAGATGCCTGAACTGCGTTGAATAAATCGAATTGTATGCCTTGAAATTTTACATGAAATATTTTCTTTTTGTTGCAAATGATTTATAGGTCAAATTTAAAGAAAACGTTTGCAAACGCAATTCGAGGATACGCGCACACTTTATATATTATATATAGAACGACACGTGTCGACATCATCAGAAAAAAATGCGGCCACGTCAAAGCTAGGAATGTTTCTGCGTATGCTAATTCGACGCTATTAAAAGCAAAGCGAAATATATTTAAAAAAATTAGGACTTGAATGAAAACAACTTTGATAAAAATAACTTTAATGCCGGAACAACGTATAAAGAATAATATCCTTAATTTTACTTGCCGTTACAATTGGTTGCGATAATATGAGTGAGACCAAGCAGGCAGCGCACTCGTGGCCTAAAGGTTATCGCGCGTGCCTTCCACGCAGAAGGCCAGGGTTCGATTCCTGGCCGCGCCTACACGTTTTTGTTTACTCTGTGATGGGATGTTCTAGTAAATTCGAGAGCCGCCTTGCTAATTCGAGTTTAGAAAGTTGTACGAACCGAACCTTCTACGCCGAATGTTCCGGAAGACCACGTGTGTACAAAAGGGGCTACGCCTGGCACGCCGAGTCAGTTTCGCCTCAGCGTTCGATCCTGCTGCTTCGCCGCTTTCGACGCCCGTGACGCTCTGTCATTATCCTCTGTTTCCTTTTTTACTTTTGGGCACAAGTTCGCCCCATTAAACGTTTAGTTTCTTCAGTTATTATCGCCTCATCACTTGTCATTCGTGACATTTTGGGGGACGTGCGGGGTAGTTCCAGCTCCCGGGATCCGGACCCCTGCTGCAGAAGCCGAAGAAGAACATCACATCACAGCGTCAATAAAAACGTGTAGGCGCGGCCAGGGATCGAACCCTGGCCTTCTGCGTGGAAGGCACGCGCGATAACTGTTAGGCCACGAGTGCGATGCCTGCTTGGTCAGCTGCGCTCGCGGCATTATGGTTCCGACACATGGCCCAAGGCGCGCTGCCACACAAACAACCAACAGTTTTTGGATGCAATGCTGTCTCGAAACAAACTAAAAGCTCGACAATGACATAAAAAAGTGGTATTTCAGCTTTATGAATACTAGCTTCTTGCCGTCTTGTAACTGCCCATTCAAAGTGAAACAAATGGATGCCACTCGTGCACCCCAAAAGCATACTCTGCATCGTATGTATATTTAGAGGAATTAAAAACATCAAGGGATCTCTCCTTAGCATACAACCGTCTTTGCTTACTGGCATAACTCGTCAGGGTGATTGAACTTGTGCCAGACGACCTCTGTACACGTTAGAATTGCACAAAAATGTGCTTGTGTCTACATATAAACGTGAATACAAAAAAACCATCCAACGTTACAATAACTTTCACGAGAAACAAACGGGTGTCGGAAGAACAGGTGTGATGCAAAGTTGTTTTGCTGTAATTACAACATAAAATCAATCCTTGCTTTTCAAGACATGTCAGACGCGTTTCGATTATTTCCGAGCATGGACAGTAGGAAAACTAATATTAAAGAAAAAGAGCTGCCTTAAACTTCTTAACTCAAAATCAAAATAAGTGAGCGATATTGTGTGTATTATAGTGCGTCCAGCAAGAAGAGCCCATGAGTGTAAACCTGAGAATAAACGTTTAAAAAGGCAAAACGTTGCCTTCATCTAAAAAAAATGACACGCAATGTATTTTGCGGTTTATGTAGGAACGGTGACTGATCAATACGTGTGCTTCACCGCTGCCTCTATGTCCAAGGTTGGTTGAGAAAAGTAATACGTCACTGTATAGAACCACAACCGGAAAATAAAACTGAAGAGCTGATAAAGAAAAATGTTCACGAAAAATGTTCGAATACACACAGAAACAAAATCTTGCGGCCATGGTGGAAGAGTAGAACAAAAAAAAAAACGAAACAAACGGTATAGTGTAAACGACATAATTTTCGCGAGCTAAAATGTTCGTGAATCAGGCCAAAGTTGAAAATTTTGAATTTTTCGAGCGATTAAGATCAAATTTTTTCATGCGCTTCCCGTGAAGGCGTTAGGGTTCGTAGCTACCAACCATTACAACGGGTGAAGTCACACGCTATCCATTCATAGCGCAAGTAGCCCTAGGTGTACTAGGCTGAAGTGTCAGCGTTGAGCGGGCATGCTCGGCGCTGAAGTTCGTTTATTCCAACAGAAATCTCGAATTTCACCGAATGCACTTGATCACGTGCTGTTTGTGTGATCATGCTCAATGCCTTGAGCCTTTCTTGCTCGCGGTGTCTTTTACCTGAATACTTAATGTTTTCATCGTTACAACAGGTGGGAAGTTCATTTGTTTAAATTATAGCTCTTGATAACCTCATTTTGTTATAAAAATGAAGGTTTAATTTTCTTAATTATATTTTGTTTGTGACAATATTTTAGGACGCGCAAACAAACAGTTACTAATATTAACGCATAATATTTTTCGTTCTAGAGCAGAACTTGAATAGAAGACTTTTTTTTTTTACTCAAAATAAACTGAAACTAGAGTAAAAGATTGGCATGGATGCCTTGTTGATCTTAGAGATCGCTTTAAAATGCAGGAGCCTTATAGGCCGGTTGGGACCCTCCATTCGCTTTCTTGCTAGGACTCCTTTAGCGCCCTGGGTTGTAAGTGGTTTTAGCTCAGGTTTGGTCTAGGGAGGCCTTTGTACGGAGAAAAATATGTCGAGCCATTTTTTTTTCCACTGTGCGCCTTTCCCTACAGCACTCCAGAAATACAAAGACTTGTTGGTTACTTTTTTGGGTAAACAAGAACGGGCAAGTTAGCTTATTTCTCCCTTTCCACTTCTTTTCCCGCGCACACTTTTTACAGCACCTGTTACTGCCCCTTTTGCTTTTTCCCTTACTAGTCCTCTTCACTCCTCGCGCTTTTTCAAACCGCATGCTTCAGCTCCCCCTTTCTTGCGGGCAGGGTCCTTATCTCAATCTGCAGCACACACGGCTTTCACACTGGTGACCGGAGTCGATGCATCGCACCGGTGGCCGTTTTCCTTAAGATCGTTTAGCATTTAGGAACTCACCGACTTGCACGTTTTGACCGCATGCTAGTCTTGGAGCTTAAAAAGATATTCGTTCGAGCACTTTGCATGCGACGATGTCGATACGCGGAATTCTGATTTGAAGCAGTATTCGGGAAAGGCAAAATGTTGGCAACCTTTGACTCTTACCCACAGTCTCCTTCCAATCACAGCGAACAAAAGCCTCGTCTGCTACTCACAAAGAGGTTGGCGCTAGAACGCGCACGCTGGAGTCTCCTCCTCTCATGCACTTAATCTCCATATAGGTCCGATGTGTTTTGAGCCCCCAGATCTGCCTGGCAGTAGCGAGATTGACAAACTCTGTCACGCACGTGGAAATAGGCCAATATGATATTTACACATACGGTTCTCCAACGATATTAGGGCCCGAACTCACAGGGGGACACGAGCGCAGATATTCGCGCACTGCGGGCCTATAGAAAGTTTTGTTTCAATGAGTAGCCTGACATGCTTGCGTATCCCGCATGCACCCATAATGCCGCTTGCAAAAAAACAAAATTTATTGGGTTAAAACATAAAAGTGTTATATATTTGCTCTTACCGAATGGTTGCATTTCTTGTTTTTGCCGCAAATATTTCGATGAGGTATTAAGAAACCTACCTGGTTTTGTTTAAAAAAAAATCACTTGTAGACTGCGCTATTTGAGGGTGGAGCACTGTCAAACATCACCCGCCTTTCGACGGTGCAAAAGCGTCGAAGAGTGTACACTGGTACAACGCGTGGAATGTTATTTACTTGTGGTGTATTTTCATGTAGTGACATGTGTGGATTCGTCGGCCCCCATCGAGTCGACAACCTGGCAGCGGAGAATAATGGCTTAACCTCGGCCGCCGCCATGGCAAAAAGGAGCTATCGATGCCTTTGGTGCCCAACTGTCATGGTCGGGACCCATCCAGAGGACATTGGCAAGGGCGGTGGTAGACAACAGCGACGATGACAGTTAGTGCTGTATTTCTGGAACCTGGTTCTCAGCTCTATCCTTCGTCTCACCCGAGCATAGACTAACCGCGAAGGCTGCGCTAGCGCGAGCGGCCAGCCTTGACTGCCTTGACTAGAGCACTTGCTGCACGAGCGCTCATGCAGCCGCCGCGGCTTCATTCAAAGCGACCGGCTCGCGCTTGTAGCAAGCGCGGCTAACAATAGTCCATACTAAGGTGAGACAAAGTATAGCGCTTCAGTTTGGCGGATGTTTAGCGTTCAGCAATGCATAGTCTTATATATAATACATTAGCGTGCTCCTTCGTAACAAAATTCGTTTTGTGATGATAGACGAGCCTGTAGGTAGTCCGCACCGTGTAAAATTGCAACGAGTATAATTCGCTGACTCCAGTCTCGAAAAAAAAACGCTCAATGGGTGGAAACAAGACGCCGGACAAGAGTTTCGGATCTCGACATTCGAGTTGAAGGCGCTGGAACCACGCTGGTTTTAAAAAAGCTCACTGCCTGGCCCGGAGAGGTTTTTTCCGCGGGGTGGGAGGGCAGGGGAAAACAGTTGTCATCTCGAATCTGCTTGACCTTGGGAAAGCGGGTTTTCGCGCTTGATGCAATTTAGGTGGGAAAAATGGGGGGGGGGGGGGGGCTTTTTTGTAATTGTTTTTTTTTTTTCAGTAGCGCAGTGGTGCTTACGTTGCGTGGATGCTTTTGGCTAAATGTTAAAAACCTAAAAAATAAAAAAACATCTCGGAACCAACCAATACAAACATAAGATCCGCAGGCGCCTGCCTGCTCGGCTGGATCGGCTGATAGCGACGAAGTTCCGCGATGAGGGGACTCAGGGGATGCGAAACCGTGATTGTGAGCGGCAGAGTGGCCGTGATGTGAGTGGCTGGCCATGAGTTGGATCTCCTCATGAGTGTGAGTAGCCGTGATGGGGCCGTGAGTGGGACCTTCTCTTCATGAGAGTGAGTAGGCGTGATGTGGACGACTCTGAGGGGCTCTGACGTGAGTGATTGTCCGTGATTGGGACCTCCTCACGAGTTCGAGTAGCCATGATACGTCCGTGAGTGGGACCTCATCTTAATGAGAGTGAGTAGCCTTGATGGGGGTGAAGCTACGGGGATATGATGTGAGTGACTGGCCGTGAGTTGGACCTCCTCATGAGTGTGAGTAGATGTGATGGGGCCGTGATGTGAGTGACTGGCCGTGAGTGGAACCTCCTCTTCATTATCTTGAGTAGCCGTTATAGGGGCGACTTTCTAGGGCCGTGATGTGAGTGACTGGCCGTGAGTGAAACCTCCTCTTCATGATCTTGAGTACATGTGGTGAGGCGAATTTGAGGGGCCGTGATGTGAGTGACTGGCAGTGAGCGGGACCTCCTCTTCACGAGTGTGAGTAGATGTGATGGGGACTACTCTCAGGGGCCGTAATGCGAGTGACTGGCTGTGAGTGGGGCCTCCTCGTGACTGTGAGTACCCTACTGAAAATTCAGTATAACTTTTCGCTATCCGGATTATGGAACCAGAAATCTGTCTGAATTCTATCTGGACTTTATCTGGAGTTTAGGCTTTCAGAAATTATTCCTTTGTCTGCAATCTGGATTTCGGGTTTCCAGAAACAAATTTCCAGTTCCATAATCCGGATAGTGAAAGGTTACACTGGAGTTTTCGGTAGGGTAACCGTGATGGGGGCGTGATTTTAATGACTATGAGTGTTCGGCACGGTTTTACTTTGTGATGTGAAGGGCTGTGACTTTTGAATGGTGGTATACTTTCTGATGTGATTGTGAATGCCTTTGATGGGCTTCAAATGTTGGTGATGTGATGGTGAGTGAGTGTGTCCTGAAATGCCAACCTATGGCGGTGGCAGAGAGAAACGGCCAGCTCAGGTGGGGTACCACCCAATTCTTACACAGATGCGCCCCTTTGCCTGGCACGCGGCGGTAGCGGGTGCGAAGTTGAATACACTTTACGGCTGGAAGCAGGCCGGTGGCATGATCCGGACTTACTCCCGGATTTAACCTTCTAAGGCGGCTGTCCTCAGCATACGGTGAGGACTTGCACCTCTTGGACGATTCACACGCAGTATACTGCGGTGCCGCACCTATTCCAGGTTTCATCGATGACCTTCCCGATCCCGGCACTACCAGGCTGAATATTAGTGGAATGAGCAATTTTCGCACTGAGCTATACGTTGCTGCATCACGTTAGTCTCAAAACAGGGAACTGGGGTGCTGATCCAGCACGCTACGTGATTCGCAGCCCAACGTGGCTCCTCATTTACATTAAGGCTGGCATTCTGATTCGGGGCATGTTTCTGGTTGGATTCATCCGTTGCTTGCTCACTTCTTCTGGGGGCGATTTTATTTTGCAGCAGCGCGGAACGAGTAGGGACATAACATTTTGCTTGACAAAAAAGCGCGGACCTACACGTTGTCTTTCCTGACAATCGTTCCTCCAAGTCTACCAGGAGCTTATCTCCTGTGGAGAGGAGCACCTTCTTTGGTCTACTGTTAGCTGCGGCTTTGGTTGTTGTGAGGTGTATCCTTCCGTCTCTTGATTCCGCGCAAGCGTTCCGTCTGCTTCCATATTCCCGCCCCTTTAAGGTCTGCAAAATCGGGTGTTCCTTTGGCCCATCTACGCCTCGGGCTATCAAAGTCTGATTGGTTAGGTGCCAGGGTATGTATGAGGGGATGTGACGCGCGTTAACAGCTTGGTTCTCGTATCTTCGCAATGTCCTAGATTGGCTGTTTTCGATTGCTTGCATCAGATAAGGCTCTTTCTGGCAGTTTGTCAATAGTTTCATTGCGAACGGCGGTTGCACAGAATGCATTGGGTAATAATTTTATATTTGCATATTGTCGAGGGGAAGCCTAACGTTCCAGTCTTACTGCAGTTTCGGTCCCAGCTGGCCCTGCTTGAGAAGCAGGTGCGGTTTTGATTTTCACGTGCCCACAGCGTTCCTTGTGGTGGCGGCCGTTGTGGTGCACTGCCTTGTGGCCAGAGGCAACAACTTGAGATTACCCCCCCCCCCCCCCAAGTGTTGCAAGATATTCAATGCCTGTTGAGAATGCATTAAAATTCCGAGTCACCGAGTTTCGTGCCTCCTTCTCAGTGGTTGTGTCTAATAATTTGCGGGGTCCCTGTTGACGCTATTGTTATGGTCCGTTTGTTCCTGGCTCAGGAGTCGAGAGAATGATCCGGCCGAATTGCGCACAAGCTTTGACGGATCATCACGCTGCCATATTGTAGTGCGTGCTTTGGGCGGAGATGGCTGTCAATTCGTTGTCCCCATGCCTGGAACAGTGGCGGTCCAGTACGTGCACTACGGTCCCTTAAACGCGCTTCAAGCAAATCCGGAAACGGGCCCGCTGAAATTAGGGATGCGGATCCTGTTTTTTATCTCTCATAACTTCCGCCTGCCGTTGTAGCCAAGAAGCTGCATGTGTGTTTGGACGGGACACCCGGTAAGCCAACGCGCTAAAGCGAGCACGGCAAAGTTGAGCGGGACCGGGAAAAACGCACATCACGGAAGGGAAAGGGGGAAAAGCCACCCCTTGTGGGAGGGACTTTTGAATGGCTTGAAGCGGGCGAATACAACAAAAGCAACTGCTTCTTAAGCTTTTCTTTGACATTTTGTATGGTTCCTGAGCAGGGATGAGCGTACCCCCCCCCTCCCCCTACGAAACCGCGCACAAGGTTAGCCAGGAGGGCGAGGGGGATGGACTGCCTTCCCTTATTAAGCAAGGTGCTCTCCGGCGCTTTCCAAAAAGGGATGGTAAGGATAAACTTCAATATTTTCAAATTCTGACCCAGCAGCAGGAGCCGCTAAACATCATGTTTACGTGACCGCGGGGCCCGTTTTCACCTAATTGTCGTGTTGGTTTGGACTTCCCTTAAGCTCGAAACGCCTAAGGTTCAAAACTGTCCTACCCGACTTGCGAACTGTCGAAAATATGGCTGTCTTTCTGGCCGCACTCGAAATTTTGAGACATATGCTTCCGACGCGTCGTTCCGTTCAGCTCCACCCAGTTCTGGGTATCCTTTTACCGGATGGATGGATGAACGTAATGGCTGTATTCCTAACGGGCGATAGCTTGCGCCACCTAGCCTAGAAACAAACAAAACAATATTATTTTTCCACTTGCTTTTTGAGGTCGTTTTTTTCATTTTAGAGCATTTTTTTAATTTTTATTTAATTAGACTGTGCGTGTATGAAGATTTCACGTGAGGTTACTTTTCTGCTCAACGTCACTTAACCACGATGGAAAGCAGCGAGCCTTAGGAGAAATTCCAGCGAAGCGAGCACTGCGTACAAATCACGTGACTACGGACCCCTCGCTTTGCTTCGTCTCTACCGAAGTTCACGTGGCACCCACACGGCATTAAAAAGGCTCGCAGCGTCAGCTGCAGTCCATCGTAAAGTGAAACGAAGCATATTCGGGTTTCCCACGTCTCAATATTTCCCATAAGGCCAGCTTTCTATGGCGCTCGAGATCAGCAGCTCGTTTTCCGAGCTGCCGATTTCGTCCGAATATCGTTCGTTAACTTCACAACGACTAGAATGACGCACAGTGCACCGCTCCATCCGCATCAACGGGCTACGCAGCTCCTCCTTTCCCGCTCGATTCGAAAGTCACGTGACAACATGATGTTTGCGCCATCCGTGATTTCATTGACTGCGGCCCTCCGACAATCGGGCAGCCGTTCGGCGAATATCTGGCATGTTGGTCGCATGCCGGAGCCGAACGGAGCTCCCCTGTCTGACGCTTCGGTGCGACGAAAACTCTCGCCTGCGACCGTCGCTCCGACATTTAGCACGTCGGATCGGAGTGTTTTGACGCGCATGGGTCAAGCGCTTTAAGCATAGTACCGGTTATCCGCCGTGGTGGCGTCCGTGTTGGCACGCGAGGCAGCGACCATTCTTTAGATCATTGGCATTACCACTGAGCTGCAAATTTGCTTTCGTCACGCTGTCGGATATTCAGTGCCGCAATTTGGATGCCGGTTGTTTTTCACCCTAGAACCCTGAGGTAGAAAGGATCTTTAAATTTGTCGCATTGTGTGTGCCGAACCTTACAGGAAAAATATATATATATCTGAATTTATTTCTGTTTTTTTTGGGCACAATTCATATCAGAACTTATTGGGTATTTCACTTTAGTTTTATATGTAAATTATCTAATTTTCATATGTCTCATATCAGTTTCAGCTATTCTAGGTGGCGCTAGGTACAGCTCAATTCATGTGCTGCGAAAATATATTTATTTGCTCACGCCAACATTACACTTCGGTACCTTCGGGCACCTTTATTATAGACACTTGTAATACATTACGCATACCACTAGCATAAGCTGAACATATACTTTGAGCGCATACACGTACACGACACAAAAAACATAAATACAACAGCCCCCCGATAACTACTTCTGTGTTAGTCAGAGTTTTGAGAGTAAGGAAGACAAAGGAAGTGTTGCTGAGCCGGAACTACTGCTTCTGTGCTCTGCGATTCCACCTTTTATACTGGTCATTGTGAAGGTACGGATTTCCTCCGTGACCACCTAAGCAATAAATAATATTCCCAGCAAATTTATTTCTTTTTCAGTAATGTCATACTTCTGACAGTGTTCTGAAAACTTCAGGATTGAATCTCTTAGTGAACAGTCGACACTCATGCAGTAATTTTTTAAAAGATAATAAATAAAGCCGCTGTACTGTGGTTCCAAGCCACATGTTTGCTTGCCCGCACGGCGCGTCGTATACTGACGAAAACAATTATATGAATTTATGTCTGATATGTTTCTTTGATGTATTGAGAATAAAGTGATGGGCTAGCAGGCAAGTATATCAACACGAATGTGATGCAAAATACATAGACAAGTTGGACAAATATAAAAACAGATATGACCTTAAAAATTCTATTCATGATGTGGACGTCATATCAGTTCTCATTTAGGCAGCATATGACATTCCAAATATTTATATGATTTTTATATAAGTTATCATTTAAATCAGATACGAACTTGTATACTGCATATCAGTTAGCATATGTTTCACATCAATTCGTTCATATCGCATATCCGTTTTTTCTGTTATTTCATATCAGTTTCATATGTCGCATATCAGTTTTTGGATATTTCATATCAGTCCATATCTGGATCTTTATTTTTTTCGAATGTGAAGTACAGAGCAAACGAACATTCCACCTTTGCCTGCCTCGCCTGACGCGTTCGAAGCTTTAATCAGGTGTGATCACCGTTACCGATGACACTCTGCTGAGCACCTGCGCAGCATAAGTGTAATCTGCGCCATCTCCAATTCGGATCTTTAACATCCCCGGGTCTTGGCTTGATGGGTTTTGTAGGAACCATCGGGTCAAAATCAAGGCACCGATCCTAAAGCCGGTGTCACAGTGATTATACATGAAACAAAATACAGTCTGCCCCCAGACTCGAACGCGAGTCACCTCGAGATTTGTGCTTGGAAAACCGAATTGCAAAGAGTTCAAGAAACCACGGTTCTTGCGGTGATTCGTGTTTGCAGGCTGTCTTTTGTGTGATGTATGAGCAATGGGACGCCGGCTTAATGGCTTGGCGTCGGTCGCCACAACGGCAAGGTGGAGCTGTTGGTGCCTTTTGGTACCCTATAGTGCCTCGTTTTGGAGCTCTCTCGTGACATTCGCGACGGCGGTGATAGACATCTGGGAATTTCCCTGCCTGGGTGCGTCGGCGCCAACGGGCTTTCCCCTGAGGCGACAAAGATGGACTCCGAGCTCCGGCGGGGGACTGCCAACGTTGTAGACAGAGGCGCCTATTCGTTTTTCACGTGGCGGCCGCGGAAAATAGGGTGAAGAAACTCGACTAGGGGAGACGGAGGAGCAGGAAGTAAACTCTTCCGCGGGAAATGCAAAGGCGGATGTTTGGGCGATGGTGGCGAATGCAACCTCAAATCGGGCGACCGCTCTAAGCATTATCCGGACTTAGATCCCCTATCTGACCAAGCACGGCGCCGTCCTCAGAATGCGGTGAGGACTGGCACCCCTTGATAATTGGCATGCAGTGTACAATGCCGGTGCACCCCTCCCAGGCTTTCTCGACGACCTTCCCAATCCGAAATTCCCAAGCAGATGGTGAGTGCAATCTATCTTTTCTGTCGAGAGCTGAGCATTCCGGTGTCACATTTTACCGAAGGTTGGGGATTAGAAATTTGGATTAAAACCCTACAGGTACTATAAGAAAAATGAGCACCAGAGGCGTTCTATTAACGAACAAAATAGACCACGACAAATTATAACGAATAGTCGACGCCGTAATCTCTGTGTGACATGTTTCGCCCACTCAGATGGTCTTACGGCGCGTATGTTCTTCATCCTATATACGCAGCAACAGCAGATGTATCAGCATGCATATCATTACAACGTCTTGTTTACTGACCTCAACAATTTTGCTACTACTACAACTAAGCGGCACAGCTTCGAGCGCGGGAAAGTTTACCATCCTTTTTACGTGCTACATCACAGACGTGAGTAGCATTACAGAGCTCGTGTATCGCTTATAAACCTGGGATTTGGCACAGCATTAGAGACTCATCGCCATCTTTCTCAGCGCCGATTCGGAGCTGCGCCCTAAGTGTGGGCAGGCAATCAGTCTATAGAACTTTCCAAAAAAGAACCTGTGCCGGTGCCATTTTCAGTCTTCGTGTGTATGGCGCTTGCTTTGTTCGCTTTACGAAGCGACTGAGACGCACGGGTGGGCAGAGAAGATCGCACTCTGGTTTGTTAAGTTAATTCAAAAGGTCGGTACGTTTATACTTCAGATGTACGTTGTTGTGAAAGAAACTATCACGAAACTTCAGTCGAAAACATGCTTTTCATGCAAAGCATGTTAAATCGTGAGGCGCAGGAGAAAAGCAGCCTTCTGTGTCGAGTCCATACTTCTAACTCTTTTTGTTCGCTGTCCGATTATTGAAAAGCAGGCGGGAATGGCCTCAACACCCATCTCGTATCACTGCGCTGCACCTTTATTCCGAAGCATAAACGCCGTCTGCCCTCATCGCAGTCACCAAGGCAACGAACGCCGAATGAATGAAAGCACGCACGGTACCGCCGCGTGAAGCCAGCAACAGCTGACGCCATCTTCCGAACGCCGTCTGCTACTGTGTACCGAACGCGGTGTGTCAGATCGGCCGCGTTCGCCAGTACGCCGCTCGCGAGGGCGACGAATTGAACAAGCAAGAGTACAGCGGAATGAATGAAACGGGGAAATTTATTAGTATCAAAGGCGCAAAATAACCAAAATAAATTTATATTTTTATCATTTCCGCGATATCCTACATGGGGACCACATATCTTTGCTGGGTGTGTCCTGTGAACCTTCTACAGAGACACAAAGTGCCGCATTCAGAAACCAGCTCAGTTTGCAAAATATGGGAGCCCTAAAAAGGGACAAATAGGCCGCTACCAGAACTTAACCTATACGTAACCAGCACCTGACAAGCGGTTGGCGCAAACCTCGTTTATACAGACGCAGGCGAGGGACGGGCTCAGCGGAGTGGATCAAACCAAGTCACCTGGGCCGTCATAATCCTCATTCTCCGAAATAAAAGAAATGTCCCTGTGTGCGTCAGGGCTGTAGATTTTGGCGGCTGCGGCGACGAACGACTGAAATCTGTCGGTGTTTCCGCGCGCCTTCTCTCTCTTACAAAACATGAGCTTTGCAAGGTGTCTAGTGAAATGGTGGCGGTTCCGCCGTCCAGATGGAAGACATTTTTTGACGTGGGGCCAAGTGTCCTCCACTGTACTTGTGTGCGCACCAGTGCTCGGGTCGACAAAGTCCAGATTGTGTTTGACGGTGAGGTGCGTGAAGCGAGCGTCACCCACAAGCTTGCGATAGCCAGCCCAACAGTCAGTGATTATTCTGGTTCCATTGCGGACCCACTCAGCCTTTAGCCCTTGTAGTGTTTTAGCGTCACGGGTCTAAACGGGTAGATGAAAGCAGAACCCGGTGCCACTCTTCACACCAACAAAAACCCACTGGCCAGGCCTTAAATACCGACGATGATACTCTCGCCACCCCAGCATACTCTCGTCTAGTTCTACAGTGATCGCCTTCGCCAACAATCATTGCTGAATGCATAAAGACGGCAGTTACCACAGCCTCCCGACAAGGCTTGTCCAATCAGTCATAGTATTAATTGCGACATCAGTCTCACGATGAATGACGGCGCACGGTAAGTTCTGGCCACAGAGGACGATAATTTATATGAGTTGGGAAAGCGTCATTTCTGATCCCTCGAAAAAAGGAACCGCTCCGTGCTGCAACCTCGTCCCGTAATTGAACCTTGCCCCGGCTCTGAGCCTTGTCCGGCTTCCCTTTAGGCACCTGACGGGTCATCCACACAACGCACCTCCAAGATTAGCCATCCGCAATCTAGCGCAGACTTGCAGCGTCATAACAGCTTCGCTTTCTGGACACGCACGAGCACCCGGGAGCAGGCCCATGCCCAGAAGCAAATTATTTTCTTCAAGAGGATCTTTCATGCATCATGAAAAGTGCACAGGTTAAACGCCATGGCACTGCGATGCTCGCCTCTGGAAGAATAAAGCGCCGAGGAGGCTGCGCGCTTCTTTTCATTTATTACTCTTATTTGATCCGCCATTTTATACCTCGTGACCCGCTTCTAACGAACTCATTGGTTATTCGGTAGGGCCACACTATCACGTGAAGGAAACAAGCGCCAATCGTTTGACGAGCAACGGTTGCGGCGGCATCGTTACAGAGAAAAGAACAGTAGAACCCAATAAAAAAATGAAGTAACAAAGCGAATAAAAATTAAAACGAACAACGGCGCCGTTGGATGCTCCGATGGCGTGTTTGTTGTTGAGAGGAGGAGCGGCCGAGCTGCTCAAAATGTTCCGTTTTTGTTTTTACTTCACAGGACGATGGAACGACGTTTCTACCCTCTTATTTAAAGCTGTTTGAGAAATTTAGAAACAAACAACGCTTTCGAACGGAGGAGGGAGAGAGTCTTGGCATCGAAATTTGGCGTGGTTGCACAAGAAAGAAAAAAGATCGAATGCACGATGCAAGTCCGCACAATTGCACAATTGCAAGTCCGTTATACTCCTCACTCGGCGAGGCCTCGTGACGCCGCCGACAACCGTTAGGCTATTTATATTATTTCTTTAGATTTTCAATCGTGACGACTACTTAAGGAGCCTTCCACCGTGCCTCTGAGTTTTCCAAGAAGATAGGGCAGCTTTTAATAAATTAATTATAATTACTGTCGTTCGAAGGGCACTCTTCCTATACTGCTACGTTTCTGACGCAATACAAATATGGGGGGGGGAGATAGTTAGCGCAACGTATAAAAAAAGCTATTGCATGAACGGATTGGTTAGTGAATACAATTAGTCCAATAGACTTAGACTACGGCAACGGCGTCGCCGTCGCCGTTGCCGTAACCGCGCGTTGCATTATGGGAAACGTCCCCTAATGCAACACGCGGGTATCATTCGTGACTAGCGTGTTCCGTTATGGGACGTTTTAAATAAAGACGTTACACGTGACGTCATGTGAGGGGCCATGAGTAATGTCACGAGGGTCCCGCGCGTAGCATTATGGGAAACGTCGTCTGATACAACGCGCGGGTTGGCGGCGCCGACGCCGTTGGCGTGACCGAGCTTTGCTTTGCATTATGGAACGTTTCCAATATTGACGTCACACGTGACGTCACGTGCGACGTCACAAGGGTCACGAGGGCACCGCGCTTTCCGCTATTGACAACGTCCCATGATGGTACGCGCAGGTCACTCGTGACCCGCGCGTTGCATCATGGGACTTTCCCATAATGACCTCTCATGTGACGTCACGCGTGACTTCACGAAGGTCACTCGTGAAGATCACGACCAAGGTAACGACCTTCGTAGTGACGGTCACGTGAAGGTCATAACCTTCACTCGGGCTTCAGGAGTGACATCTTGAGGGTCACTAGGGTCACGCGTGATGTCACGAGCGTCACGAGTGACGTCACGAGGAAGGAAGGATTGAGGGGGAGGACAATGGTGAGGAGGGGAGGAAGAAGAGAGGATATTCAGGAGAAGAATGAAGGAGGATGGAGGAGAGAAAGAAAGGAGGAGAGCAGGA
The DNA here is from genome assembly GCA_037355805.1 of Ixodes ricinus. Taxonomy (NCBI): domain Eukaryota; kingdom Metazoa; phylum Arthropoda; class Arachnida; order Ixodida; family Ixodidae; genus Ixodes; species Ixodes ricinus. Next base: position 141,346 of record JAZHYW010012611.1, read on the forward strand.
GTAGGAAAGGAGGAGGAGGAAGAAGGAGATAAGGAGAAGGAGGGACATACCCTCCTCTCTGTACCATCTTCTTCTCAAGAGCTGCGCCCTAATTCGGCATTAATGGGAGTTGTAAACATCTTTTCTTTTTTTTTTCAGCCACGCCGAATTCTGACGTTAAGACACTCTCGGTTCTTCGTTCTATCTATAGTCCGTTGCAACCTAAGAACGAAGGGCGAGGGTAAGATGGGCCGGGGACGAGGAAGCAGACGGAACGCTGGAAAGAGAGGGGAAACCTGCTTCTCTCTTTAGCGTTCCGTCTGCTTCCTCCTCCCCGGCCCGTCCTACCCTCGCCCTTCGTTCTTAGATTGCAACGTACTATAGTTCCTGGTTATTATGTTAACAAATCAGTTTCAAATAAGGGTTGAAAACGTCATAACATTGTCAGGGGTAAAAGATAAAAAAAAATCCAAAACTAACAAGGAACATTTCGAGCTGCTCGGCCGCTCCTCCTCTCAGCAACGGACACACCGTCGGAGCGGCCAACGCTTCCCGTGTTCGTTTTTATTTTGATTCACTTTGTTACGTCGTATTGTTCTTGGGTACGACTATTCTCTTCTCTGTAACGATGTCATCCCAATCGTTGTGGTCCTCCCATTGGCATTTGTTTTTTCACGCGATTGCGTGATCCGACCGATTAATCTATAAGTTTGTTAGAATGGTGTCATGAGGCATAAATTGGCGGATCAAATAAAATTAATAAATGCAAAGAAGCCCGCAGCTCTGCTGGTTCAACATTCTCGGCGCGTTATTCTTCCAGAGGCTGGCATCGCCGTGCAATAGCGTTTAACCTGTGCCACCTTCATCACACCATTGAAGATCCTCTTGAAGCAATTATTTTGCTTCAGGGAATGGGCCTTCTCCTGGTTCTTTTGCGTGCCCAGATTACGAAGCTGCAATGACGCTGCACAGTCCGCGATAAATCTGCTTATGACTGCTGTATGGATGACACGTGAGGTGCCCAAGAGGAAGCCACTCAAGTTTCACTGCCGCGGCAAGGTCACGGTACGGAGCAGTTTCTTTCTTGAGAAGTCGTAACTTACGCTTCCCCAACTCATAAAAATCATCTACCTCTGGTGACAGAACCTACTGTGCGCCGTCATTCAGCTAGAGACTGATTTCGCAAGTAAGACAGTAACTGACTGGACGAGCCTTTGTCGGGAGGCTGTGTTAAATGCCGTCTTTACGCATTGAGACAAGATTGGCGGCTGAGGCGTTAATGTAGAACCAATCGAGAGTCTGTGCGGGCGGCGAAAGTACCATCGTCGATATATAGGGCCTGGCCAGTGGGTTTTCGGCGTTGTGGAGCGTGGCAGCGGGTGCTGCATTTTTGTACCCGTGGAGACCCATTACGCTAAAACTCTGCAAGAGGTAATAGCCTAGTGAACCTGCCCTGGAAAAAAAATAATCTGTGACTTTTGGGCTGGCTATCGAAAGCTCGCAGATGGCGCTCGCTTCATGCACCTCACCATCAATCACAAGCTGTACTTGGTCGACGCAAACACTGGTCCGCACACCAGTACGGTGGAGGGAACGTGCGCCCACTTAAAAATATCACTTCCATCTGGACGGCGCGTGAGCCGTTATTTCACTCGTCATATTGCAAAGTTCATCTTTTAAAGGAGACACAAGGCGCGCGGAAACACTGATAGATTCCAGTAGTTCGTCGTTCGCGGGCATCATTCGCGGGCGTCATTTGCTAGCTCCAGACGCAAACAGGGATCTTCCCTATTGTGCGGAGGACAAGGATTCTAACGGCCTCGGTTCCTTCTAGTGATCCGCTGCGCTAAGCCCGTCGCCCGCCTGCGTGCGTAAAGACGACTTATGCGCCAACCCCTTGTCAAGTGCTCATTACGTCTGTCAGATTCTGGTAGCGGTCTAAACGGCCCTTTTTAGGGCCAACACATTTTGCAAACGGAGCTGGTTTCTCAATGCATCCCCCGAATATCTGTAAAAAGTTTACAGGAAATACCCAGCCTAGGTATGTGGTCCCGAAGTAGCATATCGCGCGTTATGATTGAGATAGCAAATTATCTTGCCAATTTTGAGTCATTGATCCAAATATATATCCCCGTTGCAGTCGTCCCACTGTGCTGTCGCTCGCTGAATCGCCGTCTGCGTGTCTCAGCTTCGTCGCCTTTGCCAGCGGCGCTCTGGCGAACGCGGCTGATCTGACACACCGCGTTCTGCTTTGGATAGCAGACGGCGTTTTTAAAATGGCTTTAGTTGTAGCTCGCTTCACGCGGCGGTACTGTGCGTGCTTCCATTCACTCGGCGTTCGTTGTCATTGTGACGGCGAAGAGCGCACAAGGCCTTTATGTTGCGGAAGAACACTTCGGGGGAGCGATGCGAGGTGCGTGCTGAGGCCCTTCCCACATTCTGTTCAAAGGGCGGAACGCGAACGAAAATAGTCGGAAATAAGCACCTAAACCAGGAGGCTGCTTTTCTCCACTGTCTTATGATTTGACTAGCCTTACGCGAAAAACATGTTTTTTTATCACATCCCGCGCCCTGTTTTTTTATTTGTAGCTTTGGTTTACAGTATCAAACTGCCAAAAGGTCTGTATATAGAGGTTAGACAACCACGCTGCGAGACAGCACAAGCGGTTCGCGAAACCAGCGAGACCATAGGAGCGGTCTCGCGCACCGTGGTCATCCTCCTGTGAACTAGAGTTATGTCGGCCCAACCTGTTGTCACGAATGACAAATGATGAAGCGACGAATAACTGAAGGAACTAAACGTTTAACGGGGTAAACTTGCGCCCTGAAGAAACTAGAAAAAGGTTAGCGTCGCAGGCGTCGATGTCGGCGAAACAGCAGGATCGAGCGCCGGGGCGTAACCTGACTCCAGCTCGCGAAGCTGAGCCCGTTATGTACATGCTGGGGCTTTTGGAACAATCAGAGTAGATCGTTCGTCGCGTAGAACATTCTAATCTAGAATAAGCAAACAGGGTTGTCGAATTTACCAGAACGCGAAATTTACAGAAACAACAGAAAGGTGCAACCGCAGTCTGGAATTAAACCTCGACTCCTTTGGTGGGTACCAAGCACGATGACCGCCTCACAAGGTCGCGCTGCTTACTTGGCCAGCTGCGCCCGCGTGCAAGATGCCCTAAGCGCTAGGTAAGATTGGTTTATTAGTGCTTGTGCAATGTAGTTGTCTCCACTAGAGGTAATTGGAAATAAACAATTAGCAGCGCAAGCCAAATCTCTTTTAAAACAAGGACCGAAGTATGCATAGCACCAAAACTTGAAGCTGTTGACGAAGGTGTTCTCATAAGTAACCTGGCAGCTAAAGCTGCACAAGACAGAGGCCCTCATGTCATCGATGAAGGCATTCATATATTTGCCAACTTAAAACATCAAGCACATTGAAACCTAAGCTTCTGACCTATCTTACAATAATTAAGAAGTTAGGACATTAGTCTGCGCATTTCAGACAAGGAAGGAGTGTTTGTATTTCCCAGATCAGGAGCATATAGAGAAAAAGCCCATTAATCATGACCAAGAATTTCATGCCAGTTGAGAATAAAACAACAGAAAGAAGCATGTAAGTCCATTCTCCCCTTGTTAGAGAGCAACCACTCCCGTAGTTTTTGCACTAATATTAAAGCAGCTAAGAACAAAGCCACTATTTGTGTTCTCAGCAAAAACACACAAAATGAAGTTTCGTTTTGGGCAATTGTATGGGAGAGAACAACCTGGCAAGCCTGTGTTTTTAAATTTGTATCGAATCATATTTCCAAATTTCATATACCAGACACTTCCCGTATACATAATTCTAAAAATGTGGTATCATGTCATAAAGAACAAGTGAGCCTCATCGTCTCTGTTTTCTCTATGGGTGTCCAATATATGTACTATTTTATCCCGCTCACACGTCTACTATAAGTTCGTCGATTCACAACCGAAGACCAAGGCCTCGAATTGTTCCAGAATGCGGCAAGAATTCGCTTGGACTCCTTCTTGGAACTGTTACGATTCTGGGTGACAGCGCCGGTGGTGCTGTCAGCCAGACAACACCCAAAGCTGCAAGCTCGTGCAGGAAAATGGAGTTTGCCAAAGTTCCCAAGTGTCCTCTTATCTCAGTGATGCGTTTCTAGGTGCCAACGGGCTTGCGATTTGAGAAAACATCAAAGATTTGACAATCGAGGACGTATGCAGGTATGTGTCCGATTTTCTAATTTTGTGTACTACAGAAGATGACAAACAAAATGACGGTAGCCTCAATACCATCCTGAGCAGTTTCCAACAATGTTTAATAGGGCGCACCTTCACATATAAACTTCCTATTAAAAAAACACCAAGGTTTCTTGATTTGGCAGTAAATTCCGACAAAGGCATGTCTGCTATGGGTATAAAGCTTGATTGGGTAAATGATTTCTTCTTAGCTCTGAACATTCCAGTACCGTAAATTAGCGAGTAGCTAACACAGCCCTGTCATCCAGCCTAAAAGGTCATGTAAACAATCAAAGCACATAAAGCTTTGATTCACACGAATCTAGACTTTAAGATGCTGGCTACTTCCAACGTGTATTGGCCTTCATATTCGAAAGAATATGACATAACTTCAAGAAAATAATGGCCATAGAGACTTCACAGCACAAAAGAAGAAACGTAAACATTTTGCAGTGGTCACTTATCTTCATGCGATCACACATTGATAAAAAGATATAGCGAGCCGACAAGAAGTACAAGTGGTGTGATCGGCTCCGAAAAAAGCCTCTTTGATGTGCGTCGAAGTGAACCAGGTGCAAGTCAGCATGAAAACTGTATGCGGCACCAATCAAAAGAGCAGATACGCCCCTTGTAAAAAGAAGTAATTTACAAGATTCCCTTGACATGCGAGCTGTGCCACATCGGCCGAACGGGGCATTGCATTAGCGACAAAACACAAGAACATGTGCACAAATCTGAAAAAAACTTGACGACTGCAGGAAACCTAGCAGCACATTGTCGCTCATGCTCGAGCAAGGCCAACCTCAAGCAGCTCACCATCTTGTGGAGCCAAAGAAATCACTTTGCCCGAGAGCTGTAGGAGGCCTTGCCCAAAGAAGAAAAAGAAGACGAGTGCGTTAATTCATCATCAGTATCCCCATCGAAAAGAGAGAAAACATTCATGTGGGGTGACAGTACTTTTAACAATTAGAAAATCGAGTAGGAAGCATAAGCAGATGGAAAAAGAATACTCTCATTAAAAGCAGAATGCAGTATCAAATGAATATAAAAATAGAACAAACAGTGCTAGTCGAAGAGGTAGAAGACTCATTAAGCAATTAGTAGTCCAGCGGTACAATGCGGGTTTAATCTTTCCTCTCATTTGTACAGATGGTTGATATATGTATGTTTAGCTGGTTTCGCCCGAATTCCTATAACCAAATAGCTCAACATTTCCTGTGGCCGGGTGAAAACGGTGTGCTTCGGACATCACCTCTGCTCGTTGTGTGCTTCGTGCGATAGACTGTGAGTCGACCGCCTCTACGTTTACGGCCTCGACATCAACAGCAGCCTTTACACCCAGGGCGGCCTCCGCAGGCAAACGTGGACGCCAACGCCACCGCCTTTTAAGGTGTACTCCTCTAGGCATCGTTCTCTACATCGCCGTAGACGTCATCCTCTAGGTGTCGTTCTTGACGTTTTCGTAGACGTCGTCCTTGAAGTTGTCCTATAAGTTGTCCTTGACGTCGTCCTACAGGTCGTCCTAGGGGTCGGTATTGACGTTGTCCTAGACGTCGTCCTACAGGTCGTCCTCTAGGCCTTGTTCTTGACGTCTTCCTAGGAGTCCTCTAGGCGTCGCTCTCGACGTTGTCCTAGACGTCGTCTTCCAGACGTCGTTCTCGACGTCATTCTAGACGTCATCCTTACGGTCATCCAAGAGGTCGTCCTAGAAGTCGTCCTTGACGTTGTCCTACAGGTGGTGCTATACGTTGTCTTCCTAGAGGTCTTGCTAGACGACGTCTTCTAAGCTTTGTTCTAGATGTCGTCCTAGTCGTCCTCCAGGCTTCGTTCTCGATGTTGTCCTAGACGTCTTTTCAAAACGTCGCTCTCGACGCCATTCTAGACGTCGTCCTTAGGGTCGCGTTAAAGGTAATCTTAGAAGTCGTCCTAGACATCTTCCTTGGCTGGCCTTCTCCTTTTTAAGCGTAGGCAAATCTACCAGTGAATTTCTTTGGCATGTCGCAGGAGTAAATATTTTAGATCTCTGAGCAATGTTGTGTCAGCGTTTATGCGCGCCTTATGGGTTTATTTTCTGCGTTTTTGTTGTGCGAGATAGAGACAAGAAAAAAAAGTCATCATTCGTGAGGCGCTTTCATGTCAGCATTGGAACCATTTCAAAAGTCAACTCCACATGATAGGAACACTGACCCACTGCCAAATATGGTAACAACCAACAACGCGGAACGTGAAGATAGCAGGAACAAGGAGCTTTGACTTGTGCTAGCGCCACACGACGAGTCGTGACGACAAGCCGCAATTGAACACAAGGTTGTTGCTCCTGTGCACACCATTGTGTAGATATTTCGCATTTTCCGACAAAAGTAAAAAGTTTTCAAATGGGTCCATTAGCACGTCTCTTCAGGCTTAGGAAACGCCTGAACTGGAAGACGATAAAGGAAAAAAGAACATGATCGTAGCCCATGCAGTGATTCAAGTGAGCTAAGGTAAATCAAAAGACTGCTGCATCATTAATTAACCATCAGCGTGCCTAATAGTGGAGCGAATGTTATGTCTTTCTTTTTTTTTAAAGCGAGCGATGCATGGCGGTGCTATGCTTCCTAGACTTAGAGGTCTCTCGAAAAAAAAAGTATGTCTTGCAAAATCGAAGCGTGCCCAACGTTGTAGTACCGCGCCGAGCACCTTCAAATACGTTTGGCAACAGTTTCGGTTTCCCCTATTTAATCTCAGTTCACAATATCTCATCACTACCAAATACAGCGCTTGCATTTTTATTATACGTGACTGTCCCTAAATATATAACACTGTTGGTGCTGCCTAAAAATGCGGACTTAATACAGTGGAACGTTTTTGTCTTCCCGACGTGTCATACTGGGTGAAACAAGGAGACGGCAGGCTCTTTAAATCGACCGGAAAATTCGGTTTCTTAACCTATCGCGCTACGACTTTGTGCAGCGTTGCCCACAGATGGTGCATTTTTTTTGTAAAATTTGCAAAGAACGAACTTACCTGAGGAAAAAGTAAAGAAAGAAAAAGGCTTAGCTCCTATGGAAACGCAGCGACGCCACCGGTCTGCAAACAACACGGCGCCGTTTCGCACGGGAGACAAGAGATGGCGCAAGCGGTCGCGACGCCAACGAACGAGCGGACGAAGCCGAGAGCCGGTGTGTTCAGCAGACAAGGAACTGCAGTTCCTTGCTGTTACCGCGCCTGTTTTTGTTTCTGCGACTGTTGACAACTGCGGAACGCGAGCCGCTTTTGAGTCGAAAGGATCGTCTGCCAAAGTGCCGGCTCTCGGCGCCGTATGCTCGTTCGTTGGAGGTGTTCGTTGCGCCATCTCTTGTCTCCCGTGCGAAACGGCGCCGTGTTGTTTGCAGACCGGTGGCGTCGCTGCGTTTCCATAGGAGCTAAGCCTTTTTCTTTCTTTACTTTTTCCTCGGGTAAGTTCGTTCTTTGCAAATTTTACGAAAAAAATGCACCATCTGTGGGCAACGCTGCACAAAGTCGTAGCGCGATAGGTTAGAAACCGAATTTTCCGGTCGATTTAAAGAGCCTGCCGTCTCCTTGTTTCACCCAGTAGAGTGTGGCTAGGTTAACAGAGAGCTAGGATAATAGATAGAAGTATATAGTACCCGTCGTCTTGTTTGATCGGCTCCTTAGTGGAGACAACGAAGTAGGCTTCTTGAATTATTCTTGAGCGAGGAGGGTCATTTTGCATTCATGAGTGAGAGCCAGACCGCCAGAAAGATAGGTGATGTGGTCGGCCGTATCCCTACTCTTTATTAGGTCTATAAAGGTCCTTAGGACCACTGGGGGTGCGTGTTTCAAAATGAGCACTTGCAAAAAAAGAGCAATGCAACCGAGCTCAGACTTTATTTTCGTGCAGAGCTGAGCGTCGGGGAAATGGAAACTGAAACCATGCCCCTCCTCTTAATGACGAAAAAGTTATCATAATGCAGCGCGAGCAGTGTTGGGTGAATAAAATTGGGAAGTAGTGTTTTCTGCGTTAGTTGCGGACGCCAACGCCAAACGGGGTTTGGTTTCGGCGCATGTGCATTGGCGAGGCCCTTTTTCTGAAGGGCCCCTAACGTTGGGTCCCCTATACCCAAACCAACTTCAGTTCAATAATAACAACTTGCTGAGATTAGCAACGCACATCGCACGTGCTGGGCTCCGTACTTTGTTAAGGTTCGGCTGTTCCAGTCACAGCAGCGATTTGACATGAGACACTACTGGAACGCTCTTCGAGTCGACGATTGTCTTTTGACCAAGGGCAGTGTTCTTGCAGTGCTCGTGCACAATATATAAGCTGTGTTTAAGAAAATAATTATCTTGAAGGAAATCACGTGACTGTCAGAGCATTGTAATGCCCGTTACAGCGTCCTCAAGTTCTGGGATTAAAACTTTGAAGAAACAACTTCGTATTTATCAGTGCCATTAGACATTGAAATGGGAGGTTCTTTGTGATTGGTGTTCGATATCAGTGTACTTTTCTCATACTTAAGTGTTTATACGTCATTTCCTGCAATCACGACCCTGGGCATATTTATAATATTTACGTAAAAATATTGGTCAAAGCACTGTTCTTGTGACGAGGATTCAGCTATATGCAAATGGTGAAGCTAATTCTCTTCCGGAGATAAAATTTCCATGCTCCAGGCATTGTGATTGCCAAGGTTATAGTATGGTTCCTTGCACATCCATCAAAATCTAAAAAAAAGGTACGTCATAATTGTTTTTCTACGGTTATTTTTATGAAAGTAACCTCATGTACACTTCATAGGTTGCACAGTGTTTTGGGACAGAATTCAGCAAATGTATTAAAGTCTGGGGATTCGAAAGGCACAAAATAGACAAATTTACAACCAAGTGGACTTTTCTTTGCAAGAGTCGGAGTATTTTTGCTCTAAATCGACAAAAAAGTGAGAGAATTCGGCTTCTCTTTATCGTAGTTCGGCTTTTATTTGACCTCTTTGGGCCAAAATCGTCATACGAGTGCCAAAGTTAGGGCTATTGCCTGGTGTTCGGGCTTTCATCTGGCATCTTGGGCCGAAATTGCCAAACTAGTGCCAAAGTTAGGCTTCGCTTCCTGGTAGAATGGCTGTGGTCTTACAGATAGGTTTCCTGGCTGAGAGTTTGGATGATGAGATAATATTGATACATTGGGAGTAAGCAAATTCATTAATCGCAAATCAAGTCTTATTGTGCTCGCAACTTTTGATTTTATTTTCTGTGTCCCTTGATTTATCCAGACCAAAGCTGCACTGAATATTTTGCTATGGGTGGACCAGACGATCGTGTTTTTACAAAAGCAAATTGCGCCGGAGCGTTGTACTCGCGCGTAGGTGCACACACCACTATCAGAGCGCCCCGTCAGACTGGTTCGACGTTACCGAAACTGCTGCCATCGAGCAAGCGCTGCGCAATCTGCTCAACACATACAATTATTAGTCAGCGCTTTGCAAAAACGAGCGTAGCTCTGTACGCTCGCTGCATTGTGATTGAGCAGTGTCAAAGCCTAGCGATAACAAAAAGCGTAAGCGACCGTGGCTCTGTCGTACGGCGCGAGCTTCACACCCATAAAATTCTGGCGGTGACGATTTTTCCTTCTTTTCTTTTGAAGCATTTGACAGCATCGACCTCGGCACTCCTTTCTCTTGCAATCTTTTACTCCGCCTCCTTACCAAAGGTGGCATTCAAAGCCTCGGCTACGGAACAATACCTTTGTCCTTTCTTCCCTTACAATTACTTACAGTCAGTGAAAATGCAGAGTGAGCTAAGCTGCATTGTTTACCCCCTTTGACCTCCTCTTTTCTAAGCCTCACCACCTACTTTTGTGTTTTCGAATGGCTGTGAGTGAGCCCTACGGCCGCTTTAAGCAAATAAGAGGGGTGGAACGAAACGCGTTACCTTTCTACGTAGGACGCTTTGGACAAAAAATGCTTGGACAAAAAATTGTCACGTGACTCTCTCTATCGCGATGATGAAAGCACTAGGGTTTAAGCCTTCTCAGTTTGCCAAGTTATGTGAATCGTCGGGCCACGTAGGTCCGGTTACCGAAGTGCGCTCTTGAGTGTTCTCTTGCTTTCGTGCTTTGCAGACTTGGCTGGAATACGTCCATGCCAATCTATTGGTAATCTTTTGTTTTCTATGTCGGAGTCCGGCGGATTCACGTGCTCGGTTTCTTGCATGAGCTTCGACAAAATACTGATTTTCGCCGACGCCGAGATTTCCTTTGCATGTGCATCTATCAAGGATTGTATGATATCACTCCTTCATTAGTAAGCACACTATAAGTATCCTTCTGATCCTTGTGCTGCTTCCCTCTAAACCTCCACGGTTTCCTGTGTTTTAATTTAGCAGTTTTTCTTGATGGGAAAAGTGTGGTTATTTTATTTATTAATTTGCTCTTCGCTTTACACAGAAGTATATCTTTCGTAAATGTGTCGAGAATAAGCAGTATGTAATTATTGTAGTTTAATAAAATTTTGGGATAGATCGAAATCAATTTTGTTCGCGCGTGTATGTGCTTTGTTTGCAACAATCGATATTCGACGACCCTATACAACGTAGGCTTGAACGACGTCCGTCCAATACAGAGAAGCAGCATCGTGGAGTAGTCCCACTATATGGCGCCAACACTAGGTCGGGGCAAAATAACGGTGTAGCAATACCTGCTTGATGACATTTGGGAGTGCACAACTGGGCGCTTGGGCGATATTGGAATAAATTGTCACCCGGTACATGCACCATATTGCAAGTATGGCCGTGCTGATTGTGAACGGAGATGCTGAAATCCGTCCATTGCGTTTCGAACGTTTATTTAATTTTTTCTGGAGCCTTTGGAAGAGCAGTTTTGTGTAACTGAAGATAAATATTAAACTTCGTCATGCCTTTATGTTTTTGTTGGCACTTTTGGCATATCTTTGGCACTCCAGTCGCTAGCCAGAGAAAAGTTAAATTACGGAATGCCCCGAAACTCTAAATTAAGGTTTACTTTTGCACGTATGGCTCAAGTCTGGCACCTATTTTAGGATCCATGTGACGGACAATAGAAAAGCCAAACTTCGGCAAGTTCGGCAATTCCAAAATTTTTATTTAGTTCGACAGTTATGGCTTATATATTGCAATTTCTCTAGCACTCAGTTTAGGCCAGAGAAAAGCCATACTTCGGTGTCTCCGAAGTTCCCAAGTTAGAAAGTACTAAGGCGGTTATGGCACAAGTCTGGCATTTACTTTGGCACTTGTTAGGCGCACCTGAAGAAAGTCAAATTTTGGCATGTTATGAATCCCAGATGGATATTTACTTTGGTAGTTATGGCTCAGTTATTTAAACCACTATTGCATTCAGTTGTAGACCAGAAAAAAGCAATATTTTGGCATATCTCATATCCCCAAAATGAGCGTTACTTTGGCTGTAATGACTCAAGCATGGCACTTACATTGGCGCTCCTGTGGCGGACCAGCAAAAGCAAAACTTTGGCATGCTCTAGTATCGTCCAATTATGGCTATGGTTAGGGAAATATATTTTGAGAAGCGCCATGGAGCCAATGCCCAACTGGGACCAAGTTCGTGCTTAAGTTTTCGAAACATCCGTCCAAGTTGGGCTTTTTTCTGGCGTGCTACCTGGGATAATATTAAAAATTGTGACTAAAAGATCCTATGCATATTAATTTAGGAAATCTTCAAATGAGCACGCCTTAGAGAAATCTTCACGCGGTATTTACCTAATGACTACCTCATATACAATATTGAGAGATATACTAAATACTTAATGTAAATGCATTCGACGAATATATAAAAACGCATGCTTATATATCATTGTAGTTATGTTATTAGTGCAGAAATACCTCTTTTTCCCTAAATGTTGCAAATTTACACGCCACCATAAAAATAAACGTGTTGTATTCTTTAAACTCTCCTTAGCCGTTTACAGCGACTTGAACTGATTTGCGGGGGCAAAACATGGATTTTCAGAGTACGTCATTAGATGAAAAGCGACAAAAAGTCCTCGTTTAGATTGAACAAGCTTGTCCTCGTTATAGAGGCTTTACAGGGGGCGTGTGCTCAAGGACATAATTCTTGCAAGTGACAAAGACGATACAACGGCGCTGCTCTCTGGTATAGTATAGAAATCGGTACTGCCCGTAGCTGAGTTAGATTTAGACTTGTATTTTTTTGTGTTGCCCCTGGCCTTTGTCTTATAAAAGACTGCCGTCGGACTCCACTGCTGCCGGCCATTGAGAACTGTGTGCACAGCACTCAAGCTCGAATCCCATTTTCATAACTCGAGAAAGGTCAATTACAACGTAAACAAGGCGAGTGAAGTGGTATATGTATAGTAGATAACAGGCTTTCAACCTGTTATCTACTATACATATACCACTTACTTGTGTAATGCCCGTAAGGGCCTTCAAGGATAATAAATGATGATGATGATGAAGTGAAAACGTACAAACCAATCAAGTTCCCCTCTATGAGTGTTAATGCGTGCCAAAAATATAGATGGCACTTGATAACCACATAGATATTTGTTGCAGACTGTTGACATGTCATTTTATATAGTAAGTTGAACATATTTTATATTTAAGAAAAATATTTTTGTAGGAATGTTATGTCATTAGAATAAGCGCTCAGCTGTATATAGAATGTTTTTCACGAAACGCAGTCCAAATCGATTCTGTTAAAAGTACGCATCACGCAGAAAAACAGTTGATGCATACTGGTTCCTGTCAAAACACAAATTTAGAAGTTAAAGGGATATGTTCAAAGAATAATAATTACAGTAGGTAAATACCTTTATAAGCAATAAACTAAATGTACCGTTTTAGTTACGAACTTGGGAGAATAAGTAAAAATAATAAATGGACCCCCATTACAGAGATATTTTCACCGCGTAAGGCGAACAGTCGATTAATTATGAACTGAAAAGAACGTTTTCTCGGCGAACTTGTGCTAAACAAAATAAAGAACGTGCGTCGAGAGAACGGAAAAGTGGGCGGCGATTTAGCGGCGTAAGAGGAAGAGAGAGCGAGACTGATAGGTCACGGGCAGCTCCTTATCTAGCGTATATCAGTATCGAGAAGATTTCGTCCCAGAAGGTTCGAGCATCAAGCCTTTAGGGTGACAATGATGAGGCACTTTCGAGAACAAGAAACTAGGGCTAAATGATAAAAGTTTTACCACAAGTAAGAATAAACGGGAATCATCTAGAATACCTTGACCGTCGCTGCTTGATTGGTCATGCGAGCGGCAATATGATCCATGCGCAGCCTTTTATGTCGCTCAGTAAAATGCACTCACTACAGACGAGTACTCATGAAGAAAATGGAGGGGAGAAGAGCAACGCAAGGGAACATAAACATAACCATAGACTTGGGATACCATAACTTTTTATACCATACGATAGAGAAGCATCGCTGTACAACCTTTATCGCTCCAGAAAATATAGTCTTAAACCTCACATCGTATTGGAGAGCCCCTATAACGAAGACGAGCTAGGTCAATCCGAGTGGAGGTTTTTTGTCATTCATCTATTAACTAGTTCATACGTTAATCAAAGTTTTACCATCACTAGCTAGTTCAAGTCATTTAAAACGGTAAGGGGAATTTAAAGACAGAAATAAAAGCAGTTTACTACTCAATGTAACGCCGAATTAGGGCGCATCTCTTGAGGAGGAGGAGGGAAAACTACTGAGGAGAGGGAATACCCCTCCTCCCTTCTCCTCACCTCCTCATTTTGCCTGCTACTCCTCCCTCAGAGCGGCGTCGGCGTCGCCGTTGTCGTTGGCGTAACCGTGAGGTCACGTTACCCTCGTGTTCCTCGTGACCTCACGGGTGTCACGTGACGTCTCATGTCCCTTGTGACCTCATGGGTGTCACGTGACCTGACGGGGATCACGTGATCTCACGGGGGTCACTTGATGCCACGAGGGTCAAGTGACGTCACCGGGGTCATTTGACCCCCCTGAATTCACGTGACCCCGGTGACCCCCTAAGGGGTCGACGTGACCCCGCGCGGACGTTTCGGCACTGTGCCGAAACGTCACTATGCCGAAACGTCTCCGCGGTTACGCCGACGGCGACACCGCTCAAGCCGGAAACGGGCGCCTAAGAGCTGTGCTCTAAAACACAAAGTCAAGTCTTTTTAGATTTTGATGTGCAATTATGCCACGTTTAAAAGAATGAGCTGTGTTTCCGCACTAATAGCAAAGTTCCATAGTAAGTAAACATAATTTTCTTATATATTCACAATGTGTATTTAACGATAATCATTTTGATGGATTTTGCCTCATTATATAGTAAGAAATCGTTGTTACTTAATCTGTAATTGTTTCTAAAACTTGTTTACCTAACGTTTTTCATGGATATTTTTGTAAGTAAATATTTTATTGCATATGTTTTAATTTTGTGCATGTCGCACACAATTTGTAGAATAAGTTCACAAAACACTTGTAGAATAAATTTATTGCTACGTGCATGTTTCGGTCTGAAATTGAGAGCTATGCAAAGTCCCGCTGCGAAAGTTTGGCAATCTCGATGCCTTGAGCTTCGAAATTGTACATCGCAGGAAGCATTTTTGCTACTGCGTTTATATATATTTAAACGCTCCTCCAAGGAGAACGCTTTAGCACATACTTCTAACATAATTATAACGGGTATAACCGGGACCACCATTTCACTATCTGACGAGGGAAATCACCCTTGACGAACTTTCCAGCTGAGTATCGTTGCACAGACTAGCATTTTTTTAACTGAAACGCATAAAAGAATTTCGGCATGGTGTGATAATTACCGGCAATTTATTCGCACATTCAGAAACCAATTTGCCGCTTACAAGGTAACATGATGAATGATTTGACAATATTAAAAATACATATCTATATATAAATATATATATATATACATATATATATTTCTCACCTTCCAAGCTATTGTGCTAGGGCTATCAAAAGCCACTCCATATCCACCGAAAAAGAAACCTAGAAATCTGGTGTGCTGGGGAGCTGTATATTTGGCATCTTGGTAGTTGTAAAATGTGTTGCACACCTGTTGAATAAAAATATTTGGATGTATACCACACATTTCAATTTTGCACATATGTATTGTGTTTTCTCCAGAAGCTTGGAAAATACCCGGCAGCATTCCACAGAAACGTGTATCCAGGGACTGATAAGCGTTTTCTTCAAGGCTTTAGTTAGTGTCGAACTACTCTGTTTTTTCCGTGACTTTTTTTTTCTGCTGCATCACATAAATATAAATTTTCCTGATATAAGAAAAAAATCGTCATGTTCGAATCATACAACCAGAGGTGGGAAGTAAAGCTGGCATTTTCTTGGAGACTTTAATCTAAAGAACCCAAATGACAGTCGAACTACATGGAAGGTCAAAAATATTTTACACTTATTTTGAAATTTATGACCAAAACACTCAGATCACGCGAAGCCATATATTATTTTAGGTATACATTGGATATTTTTGGCATGTCAAAAATGCATGGTGCAAAAAATGTATGGCAGAATGACTAACTTACTCGTGTGCAGGTGGGCTTCGGTTCACTACGTGTCATTTTTGGATAGACGTAGCTGCTTGTGTTTTGTATATATATATATGTGTTTGGTTTTATAACTGAGCACCTTGAACCTAATTTACATTTCGATTAATATAAACTGGAAGCTTCAGAATAAAATTAAAAACAAACGTTTATCGAATCGGTTTTTAGTACATCTTGTTAAAAATGATTTATGGTTGGTATTTCAGAAACAAAATAATGTTTATCTGCTTAGAGTATAATTGTCAAGACGAATAATTCAAACAACAAAGTAGAATGCAGGTAACGGGTAGACAGCTTGTCACATCAACGCTGTGTATACTCAGCTAACTTCAATAACACCAAAATGACGTGCCGAAAGTGGTATTGCTCTATCAGAAACATGTAGTTACGGTCTCCTGCGGTTAGAACTCGTCCAATTTCAAACGAGATGCGAAATGTGCCGCAATCAAAAAAGAGAGAAAAATTAAGCACGATAAGCAAGCAGACTAACTCGTCTATTACCAAGAGTGCCCAAACCCGCTCCTGGACAGTTTCTAACAATTCGTTAATGATCACAGAATGGAGTCTTGCAGTTTCTTTTAATTGCATTAAGACATGTACGGTACTTATCAGCAGTAAAACAAGTACTTTTGATCTCTTACATCGTTGTATATTTTTGTAATAAATTTAATTCATACATAGGTTGTTATTCAATCAGTATGTTATTTCTTTTTGAAGTAATAAAATTATTTGTAGACGTTACTACTTTCCATACACTGCCTATTGGCGCCAAAGGTTTCTACGAATTTCCTACTAAGAAATTTTCGAAGCAAGTATTTGAGAGGAAGATGGTTTAAAATTGGTAAATTAAGAATGTTAGTATTCTCTAGTTCGGTGATTTTTGTACAATAATTAAATAGTACAAAGTATGTGTTCGCAAGATCTAAACATTTATTTTGTTTTGAAATTTGAAGTATTGTGAAAAGTAAGTTGCATTTTCAAGTAATGTCAAAATGTTTTTATTTAATATACAAGTAATGAAGTAATCTTATTGAGCTGATTAATCAAGAATATTTGTAATTCCAATTAATTACCGCGTAGAGTAAGGTGTACAAGACCCATTGCACCAAACAGGAGATAACCACTGAAGGCCTAGTCAGGCCATACCCATGTGCCACCAAACGACTTTCTAGTCATAAGACGTGCCAAAAAAGAGTCAGAGCCAGATCACTCGCTGCTCAATCACGAAGTCGCGTGAATGCTCCGGACTCAGGGATCGACGGCGCCTGATTGGGTTTTTCCATCTATCTCACACGTCGTACCAACTGTTGGACGTTTTGTCACGCGACGGTATGGCCTCACAGTGCCGCGGGTGAATATCGCTTTTAAATGTCATAATAAAAAAAAACCGGCGAGTACTCATATTCGCAGTCAGGATACGCTTGAAGAAGCTGCCCAAATGTTAGACTGAAGCATTCTCAAAATGCGGTTCCATCAGGCCATGAACAAATTGACACACGAAAGGTGCAAATGCATTCGACTGCAGGGGAGGCTCTAGAGAAGTTGAGCATGCGTAAATATTTTAATGTAACACGTGCCTTCAACGAGAACAAATAAAAATGTACCTTAATACGGTACGCCACTTCTATTGGACGTGAGCCCGATAGAATCATAATTTTCTGCCTACAGTTTGGCTGCCGTGTGCTGAAAGCAAGCTTGTAAATGATGTATAGAACAATCTCAAATTTGTAGCGCACTAAATATTACAAGAATCGTTACACTGACATAAAGCGAAAAAAAAGCTAACATTGGAATGCTCAGGCCCCCAGCCCTAGACTTTCTACGCTCTACTTCTTTTTTACTAAAAAAATTCATACGATCTGAAGATAATTGTCGCTATGGCTAAACCGTACTTCGAAAACTTTGTATTCATTTTCAATTATGGGACCACAAGCCTTGCTATGATTTTTATTTACTTCGTCTCGGACAAGGAGAGTCCTCAGGAGCGGGACGGTATCTTGACGGCCATTGTTTTGAGTGGCAGCCAGTACTTGCAGCGTGCCTCCTACACATATTTCAGTGTCCCAAATTGCAAAAATAGCAAATTGACTGAACAAAGTTAAAGAAACATAATGAAGATGTTTTGTGTTTCTCGCAATTTTCCTATCTTTTTTGCGTTTTTTGCGTAATATATTTTAAACACCTACAAGCCTAGCAAGTAAGATATACACATACTTTTTTTCTGGCAGCCTGCTAGCTTTAATTAACTCTGAGATTTGCAGTATAAAGTTGCAACACTATAGTTTCTGTTGGAATAACTTACCGAATATATATCATGAGGTTCAGCGGTTTCGCAATGCATGCCGTAATAATAGTGCTCAAGTTTATAAACTTTCGTGTACCACCACACATGCATTGAAAACGATATCATCAGTGATGACCGGCTGAACACTGTCGTGTGGTCTTTGACGTAGCTTAGAGCGTCTACCTATAACGAAATAGCCAATACAGTTGTCCAACCATTAGGGCAAGAAAACACATTATGCCTCTATTCTGTCTCACATTAAAGAGAAACTGAAACAATTTTGCGTTTGGGAAAAACACTTAAATTAACTATATGTACCCTCCAATATCAGACAGATAAAACTATACTTCAAATTGATGGGCCAAGAAGCCACAACGGCAATTTCAATATAGCTACGACAACCCAATTTTCTGCGAGTTTGTTGGTAGGATTAAATCCTGACATATTACAGAGGTATCTCCAAATTTCCACTCCTGCTGCGAGCTTAACCCGACAAGTCAGAAACGCTGCAAACGTTCCCTCTCAAGCGTAAACGCGACGCAGTTGAAACTTATCTGAATTGCGTCCTACCCCAGCGATCGGCTTTTAAAAGTTTCTCGCGTTCATTCGACCTCTTTTATTTTACAACAAACTCAGTGGTGTTATCGATTGTATTGCACCGAATCACGTTGGATTCACGTATACTTAAAATTTTGTCACTCAAAATTACATTATCATAAGAGTGAATTATGTGCTATAAACAGTGCTATAAGTGGCATTTCAGAAGATTGCATGTACATTTTATTTCGCAAATGCCGCAAAATCTGCTGTCTACCTTAGAACCGGATGCGATTAAGAGCTATTTGCTCGATTGTTCCAACACGTTTCAACTCACTGATAAAGAATGAATTTGTACGTTTTGATACACTGTTTGCGATACTCAAATACACATCACTAAAATACACAAATATTCACCTCTATTTTTTTTCATTGACTTTTTTGTGTTTTTTTTTAAATTTAACTTTTTGATGTTTCAATACAGCGTCGTACAGTAAGGATAGAGCATTTTTATAAACGTCTTACATCAACGACTATTATAGCCATTTTTACGGGGGGGGGGGGCAGATTAATTAACTGCATGTTTACGAAGTCTTCTCTTTTTTGTTGACCTTAGCATTGCAATCTCCTTCAAGGAACTTTCCAACTTATGCAATGCACGTGTCGCGACTCGTCTGCTAATATTTCAAATAATCTCTATACTCCTCAATTTTAGTGCATTTTAGTGCTTCCGCCGCTTTTTGTTTCACATCATCTCATCAACACGCAGTTTCACTTTGGAAACTCTTTTTCATCTAGTGTAACTAAGAGAAGTCTCATGTGGCGAGGTCGGGCTAAGGGGAAGGTGGGCGCGGGAATCATGCCATTTTTAGACAAAAACTGCTAAACCATAGGCGCATTGTTTCCATGCGCGTTGTGATAGTAAAAGAACCAGCATCGAAACAACTCGGAATGTCATTGTGCTCACACTGCGCAGGGAGCTCAGCAGTTCATGACTAAAAAGAATCTCACCCATGACTTATCCTACCTAGTTAAACTACCTCGTTCTTTATAACTGCATTTTATACTCGCATAGCAGAAGCGATGCCCAAATTACTGCTATCGCTACTCTAATTCTCGGCGAAATGCCGGAGCATTTATGGCAGGGGTTTCGACTCAGCGAAGGATGCGAATTGCAAACTCGCAACGGTCCGCATGTACTGTTGTGGTTCAGGGAGCCAGTCTGTCCTCACGGCGTTTGGCGGTTTCGCATGCAGCCATTACAGCTTCCTCCCTCTCCAGCTGACGCGTCGTGTCTTTATCGTTACGAAAATGGCATATCTGGACTTATACTAAAAATCAGATATGGTTATATAAAGAATTGGGCATATTTGGCCATAACAAACACATCAGTTTATGAAAGCCTTATCTAGCCAGATCTGCCCAATTTTTTATATGTCCATATCTGGGTGTGCCAAATAGGGGTATATCTGCCTCCCATATCAGGGCAAATATGCCCTGATCAAATAAGGCAACCTTTATATACAGTTTTTTTATTCTTGCAGATTTGTTTTTGAAAAAGCCATGAAAGCTACACTCATGCGGTTTGTGCAAGTGAGTTATACGCCCAGAGGGGCATTATGTTGGTGGCTAATCTTTAGCGATAAGTCGGGTAATTATTTGAAATTCACGACTTAACTTTTCAATTAGTAAAAGTAGAAATATGGTTCCAATTAGAAACTTTCTGAGCGTCGTTCCACATTCGTAAATCAGTCATTTTCAGAAAGACTCAGCGCGTGAGAAGCGTAGTAGTGCATTAAAGCTACCACTCGTGGAGCGGGTACAAGGCTAGCGGTTTCGGTAAAGTGCCCGCGCAATTTTTCCGTCTCTTGTCTAGCCCCAGCCTTGTACCTGGTCCAGAAGTGGTAACTTCAGCTCACTACTGCGCTTCACGCGCGCTCAAAGTTTTCCTAAAAATACTGATAGAGGGATTTTGGACGACGCTCAGCAAGTTTCTAATTGAAACCATATATCTATTTTCACTAATTAAAAGTTATTTTTAAATGTTGATTAATTATCCAACTTATCGCAAAGATAGAGCAAACTACATAATGTCCCCCTTGGCGTATAACTCACTTGCACAAACCGCATATGTGTAACTTTCAAGGCTTCTTTTAAAACAAATCTGCGAGAATAAAAAAACACCCAGTATCTATGCCTTGCAGGTACATTACATCATGACGTCGAACACCGGTATCTACCATGCTGTTGGTTGACTCTTCGACCATGCACAGCGAGGAAATGGTAAACTGTGCCGCGCTCGGCTGCAGCAGTTACCCGGTATCCCGGCGATCGTCCGATCGTTTCGTCGACATGAACCGCGAGACAGAGTGTCCGTCAAGTTAGAGAAAGTACGAGCGGAAGGAGGGATACGTCTGGGGATTACCGAGTTTGCGGCACGCATCTAATAGCGGCGAGCAACTGCACTTTTCTACCGTTGTTTAAGTTTGCGCACGCCTTTACGTCGGCTTTTTCCCATTCGTGGTGTAGATGCCCTTTGCCTTTCGTTACATAACGCCGTTTTCCCGCTTCGAGCGCACCTTCGAGAGCTCCCGGCCAAGTACGGTAGATTGTCGCGCCGCGAGCCCTGCCAGACGGTGATCGGTCGGCGGCGGCCCCGTCTGCGAGCTCGCCGAGACGCCGCCGTCAGGGCATCGGTTTGTGCCCTGGGCGAGACGGTAACCTTTGTCAGGAGCGAGAGTATGCAGGCAAGCCGGTTAGAAAGCATCATTATATAAACCCTGAGTCAATGAGAGTTGTCCGTTATTTGATTTATTCTTATCTCAGGGTTTAGATTATGACGGTAACCTAGCGTTGTTTACCAGTAATTCGCAAAATCGTAACAATCTTTCTACAAGCGACTCGTAGAAGCCGCTCGTCGAATTTTAGAACGCGTAATTAAGATTATTTGCTGTTGTTGTTTTGGGCGACACGTTAAAACTTTGTCGACGGCATATCGAAACTCTCTGCTTATTGCGCGATCGCGCCAATGCCGAAACATTCTGCACAATTATTCTCCCGGCTGCCACGAGATAGACACGGCCTAATTCTAGAAGTAATCTGGAAGAGTATCTTTAGGAAAACAATCAATTGTTGCGAAGTAGATTTCAACGCACTTACGTTGACGAGACGGGACTTGAAAGGTGCAATCCGAGATAGATGTGGACACGGCCACGTCAGAACTACAACTCAAACACAAAAACGAGAAGGAAGGTGTCCGTGAAGATTCAACATGACGTAGCACAGGCTGTCATTTGTAGAACCGAACACTAAACGCATCACAAAAAATGCTTGGGCTTCTTTGAAGAAATAGCTTGCAGAAGCAGATATCCGCAGCAGCCGGGGCGCAACACACACCAAACTAGATCCGGCCGAATGCATTCCGATATTGCCAACGTCATCCGACAGACCACGTGACCACGCATCTTCTAACACGCTTTCAGCTTACGGAGAGTAAGAAAAGGAGAGAAGGAAAGGCCAAAACGGGAGTGCGTGAACAAAAGGCTTATTTTATGGGGCATCAACGACCACAACGAGCGGTTTTGTCACTTGTACCCAAGGTTGGCAGTGCAGTAAATGTTATGTGTGACCATGGGCACCAGGCAGGTGCCATGTTCTGCTTTATCACCAGCTTCTAGACTGTAGTCATGTGACCCTAACCGGAGACACGATTGGCCTAAAACATGCATAGGGTCTACCCTGCTGTCAATTCCGAGTGAAGAAGTCCAGCTTTTGAACTTCCAAGAAGCTGTCCAGCTCAAAAGTGACCCCAAACGAAGCCAGTTTGAAGCTACTATGTTTTACGCAGTTTAACCCACATTAATATTTTAACATAGAAAATAAACGCAACTTTTTTTGCGCACGATGTCCACAAGTAAATATATATATATATATAATATGTATATATATATTTTACCAATAAATTTAAAATTATGTGTACACTGTTAGGTTCGCGTTTTTAAATTTCAAATTTTTTACGAAAGAGTTACACATAAAAGACGCCACGGACAGCACATTTTCTCACTTTCAACACACGATGAGTCGCCGACGCTCGGAAACGAACGGATGCGATGCTGTGCGATTGGTTTCTGAAAGATGCTGCGTAGGGTAATAATGGCGCAAAGGCTTCGCAGCCGTTCGACGGGAAAAGGATTCCCGACGACGAAGTAGTATCTTGCATCTTCAGTAAGCTAACGGTTTGTGTTTTCCCATTCAATTTAGCGGGGAAACATGAACAAAATTTCTTTCACTGCCAGATTTAGCGGAAAAATTGACGTCACGAGACATACTTAACAATTCAATTTCTCGCTAAATTTAGTTAGGCGGTTACACCGATGGCGACGACGACACCGCTTAACTCGGAAGCGGGGCCTAAAAGCTGCGATCTAAAATCTATTATTTGATTAACTCGCTTTCCGATCACACTTCGTAATATTGTCACACGTCAAACGTACAAGCAAATTTCATTTGTCTTTCAATCTTCAAAATGCGCAATTGATTAATTGGTCGACATACCTCGAATAACTTCACTTTAGGGATGTTAACATTAGTTAACCAATTATGAGGCTCATGCAATATAGATCAATCGACTAGTGTCTTGGCGGGTACATATGATTTATTGCTTGCACGACCAAAACGGGCCCATATATCGTTATCAGGGGCTATATGTGCGCACTTATATCGCGATATATGGCCGTATTCACGCACTTATATGGCCACATCTGGCAGTATTTGCCCACTTATAGGCGAAATATGGCCGTATCTGCTGCGTTATATGGCGGCAAAACGGCCATATCTGACTCCTTATATTATCATATATGGCCATATTTAGAATATATCAGGGCCATATCTGACATTTTCGTCCGGGTGGCGACGTGTCACATTAGTATTTATTTTCTGTAAGAGGGAAGCGACGTAACGGCGAACGCACTGAGCGAAAAAGCACGACTACTGTCAGCCACAGTAATGCCAACCGCAGTCCAAACCAAACCACGACCGCCCTTACTAAAGATGGCAGCACAGAAAAGAAGATTACTTTCTGACGAATTTAAAAGTTATCAAAATAAAGTGTGCCTATTTTAAAGATGTGAAACAAAATTCGATAGAAGCAGCGAACGGCATCGAAATGAAACATTTTAGATTGTATCTTGAGGAGTGGAAGTAGCGGCATGGCAAGCGTATTGTAAGAGGCGGGGAACAATGTGAATGTGACAAAAATTTGAACCTACAAAAAAAATTGTGAAAAATGAAATTCCGGTTTTGTTTGCATCTGCCATCGCATGTGTCGTGTCGCACCAACCACCAAAAACAGATGGTGTACTACAGACTAGAAGCAACTTGTACTTCTTCGTCCCCAAAACAAGCTTGCTCTGGAGCCGCCTTCTCTTTACCGTCGTCTCCTTCACCGTTGTTTTTGCCTTCAAATTTGTACCGTATAATCAGCCATTGTCGCAGTGCTTACTTCGTGAGTTTTTATAAATTTTTGGCACCGCCCATCTCTCTAAGGCCTAGTTACCCTCAGAGTAAAAAAAGAAATATATAACCCAGTTGGACAGCAGCCGATGTTTCTAGCTGAGGGACTCAATAGAGTTTCTTGGACAGCAATAAATTTTATTGACGGCGCGAGCTCCCGCTAGCAGCACTAAGCTCTAGTGTACGATCTAGTGAAATTCTCTAATATGCAGAGCCTACACTGCACCGTGAGGATCTCACTAGAGAGTTTTAGTAGATCGTTCCGATGACTCCGATAACGATACCCGATACTCTGCCGCCGCCTTTGCGCTTACATATATAGTATCGTTATCGGGGGTATCGGAGGTATCAGAACGATCTACTAAAACTCTCTAATATCTGGAGGGTTTTTTATCGACGTATGATCAAATAACCCTCAATAAAAGCCCACATTACGTCGCATTTACCGCGCGTGAATGTTTAGACTGTGAGAGCAAACGCACCAAGGCGACGAGTGCCATGATCATACTCTCTTGCAGCAGCTTCATTGTCTCCAAATGATTGTTGCTTTCGGTCCAGTCGGACTTGAAGTGAAGCAAAGTATATCGAACACGGCAATGTGACGAACACAGTGGATTGTTGGTTTTTACTATTATTAGTAAGCGTATGTAAAATTTGTGCATAACGTAAAATAAATTTATTTATAGCTTTTTTGTGCAAATTAATGTTGATTGATTGTTGCAACAGAAAAGGAATATGATTGTCGAATGGCGACCCGCGGATTTTTACTTTTAGTCGCATCAATCACTCTCTATATTTTGTTTTGCACAAAAATGTCTACCGGATATACCATAAAGATTTTATTTCACCAAGAAAAGTAGTGTCCAGAAAACCGGACAAAAAGCTCAAACTACGAAAGTTGACTGGGTTCTCCATTCCGGGAAGCACTGAACAAGGTACAATATTGTAGTCAAATCATTAAATATGTGAAATAAAATAACGCTGAAACATTTTTGTTTAAGAAATAAATCAAAATGCGATCAATATTGATGAACATAAAGGGTATCTGCAACCTTACACGCTTGAGATGTGTTTCACTTTACACGAGCTTACTAGCTCTGAAGTCACTAGATAAAACCCGCTACAAGTAGCGACATTCTTTGAAACACTGCCTGCGTGACGGTTCAGGTTTTAGGAAGCGAATGGCGGCGCACAGCAGAGGTTTGAACGGAATCCCATCATTCTGTTCCAGCGGAATGTGCTCTGTCATTAGTATTGGTTGTCGTTAACTGTAACATAAGTATCGAGAGACTATAACTGGCTCTAGTGGGATCAACAACCTTCTTTGTTGCAGTGCAATTTTAAGGACCAAAGGGACTGTTTTATTACAATCTCTATTCAGCAAAAACTTCACGACGTAGCTGTGGTTTGCAAGGTAGGCATTGTAACCCCCTCCCTCTCTCTCATTTTCAACCTTTTTGACGATTTTTGAATGCGGCTCATAGATTCTACAGGAGCATTGCGTGATCACTCGATTTGGGCTTGTTATAATCAATAGCTGCAAAAGCATTCGGGTGGTAGTTAGTGTCTAATTGGTGAAATAACGACAATAGCCGAACAATAAAAATGTATCAAATTCAGTGCGTCTCCTGCTCTTTGGCAACCCCAGCGCGTTTTTGTGATCAAAATTGGCGCCAAAAAATCCATTCCAGATTTCGAGGCCGCTTAATATGGTTGCAAGTTGAAGGGAGAAACGCGGCTCGTTTTACCTTAATTTTTTCTACGACTTTTGTGTTTTGAAAAACGTGTTTTATTGGTCATCAATGTCAGGTAATCGCTCAAAGCCGCATTTGCGCTTTGAATGCTTTCATGAACTTGACACTAAATTGCCTATTCATTAGGCTCGTTAGATTCGGCTGTACCTTCTGCACAGGTGCAGAAAAGTTAGCAGACGTTGAAGCTTCGCCTTTAAGAGTTGAACGCGTCAGCGTTATTGTTGCACTGTTAGCAAAGCCTTCACATATAAACGCGCGCTCGTTTCCTAGCCGTGTAAGCGTGTTTGAGAAGTCTAGTAGGCAGCCTCACGCGTCCCGAGATGTCCCATGACGTCACGTGTGACGTGATGTTACGTGACGCTTGATTCCACAAATGGCTGTTACGTCATGACCTTAGAAAACCGCTAAATATGGAGCGAAAATTTTACATTAAATATGGGAGGTAAATGTTTCGCGAAATTTGGGGAACATTTTCCGGTAAATGTAGACCAATCTTTCTTCGCCAAAGTTAGCGCTTCATATATATATATAGTTTCTTTATGATTTACATAATTGTTTTAAAAAAGTCGTGACAGCCTGAGTTTGCGGCTTGGGCAGGTTAATTATTCGGCCAGAGTGACATAGCGCTGTTGGGTAATTGTAACAACCAGTCGGCTACTTAAGTAAAACTTGTTAAATATTTTCTTAATTAACAAAAAAACAAATATTCCCGCGCGCGAAGCTGTCTAAGTAGGCAGTGCGGCAGTGGCTTAAAGGTTATCGTGCTCGCTTCCCGTGCGAAGTTCTAGGGTTTGATTCCTGGGAGTGAGGCGCCTTTATTTATTATTGCACTTTATTGTTCTGGTAAATTCGAGAACTCTGTTGCATGATGGAAGTCAGAATGGTCTACTAGCCGAACCTTCTACGCCGATTGTTCCAGAAGGCCACATGTGTACAAAAGGGGCTTCGCGTGGCAAGCAGCTGTCAATCTCGCCCCAGCGCCCGATCTTGCTCTTACGCCGACATCGACGCCCGCGACGCTCTGCTGTTATCTTCTGTTCGTTTTTTTGTTTTTTGGGGGGGGGCACAAGTTCGCTCAATAAACGTTTCAGTTTCCCCACTTACTTTATTTCGTCACCTCATCGTTCGTGACATTCTGTTGGAGGTGTGGGGTAACGCATGTTCGTGCAGCGCTCCCATCCGAGGGCCCGCAGTGCAAGTCCGAACCCAAGCACCCGAGGACCCAACGAAGACCAGACCGGGACTCGATCAAGTCGCAGCAACCAAGGTCTACCCCCGGAACTTGGACGCTAACCACTCAAGACCAAGCAGCAAAAGAGGCGGACGATGGACAATCGTCGCAGACCCCGGCCACCGCTGCAGTCGTATTCCTTTCCGTCGCACCCCGGACTCCGCCGCCTTTTTATGGGGAAGTCCACGGGGACAATGAAGAGTGGCTTCAACACTATGAACGTTTGGCCCGCCATAACGGGTGGACAGCTGACCAGTGCTTGCAAAAATCTACTTCTCGCTGGAAGGCACTGCAAGGTACTGGTTGGAGAACCATGAGACTTCTTTAATTTCGTGGGAGGTGTGTAAGCTAGATGTGAAGAAGACGTTTGAAAGCCAATACCGACGCGAGAGTGCCGAAGGCATTCTTCGAACAAGGACACAAAGCCCAAATGAGAGCATAACCAGTTTCGTCGAGGATATTTTTCTCCTAAGCTCCCGTGCCGACTCTCAGGCTACCAAGGAGAAGAAGCTGCGCCACCTGATGAGTGGTGTGAAGAGCGAGATATTTGGTGGTCTTACCCGCAATCCCCCGACAACAGTCAACGAGTTCGTGATGGACGCGACAAATATCGAACTGACTCTAGTAGCACGCGCCAGACACTACCAGCGACACCCTGGCGTAACTAATTTGGCGACATCCATATCCGACCTTGGTACCGACCTCCCCGGCATCCGTGATATCATCCGTGATGTCGTTTGGGATGAACTCTGCAAAATGCTCCCCGCTGCAGATCACCCGTCCCCACGTTCGCTCGCCGAGGTTGTTCGAGAGGAGGTTCACCGAGCCTTCCAACCTGAAGTTTCGATCGACACGACAACGCCAGAGGAACCAACCTTGAGGTACGCCACCTTTGCCCGACGATCACAACAAGCCAACCGCCAGGCCACGGCGCCACTCCCGACGAGACCCACCGATGCCGCAGTATCCTCGATGCCAGGAAGGACAAGTCCATTACGTCCGCTCGGAGCGATCCTCGCCGAGGAAGACCGACGCGTGAAGAACGGCCGATCGACTCCCGTTGTGCTACCGCTGCGGGGGAGCCGCCCATATCTACCGCCACTTTTCCTACCGGCAAACAGGGCGGCGGGGTTCCACCCGGACGACCCACGCCCGATGTACGGCGAATGCCCTCGCGATACTGAGGAGTACCTCCGACGCTCGGCTCCCTCAGCGCCGTGTCTCTGCCGTGAATCCCGCTCACCATCGCCATGACGTTCAGCGTCTCCAGCTCCCTGACGTCACCGAGAAAGCCTGTCTAATCTCCGTCACCGGGAAAACAAAGTGCGGCAACACATGGAGGTGGCGTTGCCGAAGGCGACCGAAGTAAAGAGCCTCAAAAAACGACGGAGCGCTCCCAGTCTCCCGATGCTGCGCATCAGCAACGACGCCTGCTTGGGTGTCCAACAACCTAAACGTTATCATCGACGGCCAAGACGCATTGGCACTCGTGGACACCGGAGCAGACTTCTCTGTCCTGATTGGGAGGATCTCTGGCCGCCTGCGAAGGTGACAACGCCGTGGAAGGCCCTAAAATACGAGTCCGCCGGTGGCCACCTCATCGCAGCACTCGAAGGTGCACTGCTCGCATCGAGATCCACGGTGAGACGCGCCCTGTGAAGTTCGTCGTTCTGCAAGGCTGTGCGAGGAATGCTATCTTCGGATTTGACTTTCTCTGCGTGTATGGCGTCGTCATCGACCTTCGGAGCAAACCGGTTGACGCTACGAAATCCTGTTTCACCACCGGAGGAACCCAAAGTGACGTCATCTCCGGTGCTAGTCATCGTAAGCCTCGTGAACTTACCACAGCGGACGAGTGTTTTCGTAACTATTGGGATCACAGAAGCCTTCCGCGGCGAAGTTCTGCTTGATGGAAGCCTTCTGTTGCTTCTAGGAAAAGAAATAGGCGTCACAAGAGGAGTAGCTGAACTGTAGGTTGGCCGCACTGCGGTTCTAGTGACGAACTTCTTAGATGAAACGCAACACCTCCTGAAAGGAGCAGCCGTCGGCCACCTCAAGGAACTCCAAATCTTAGCCCAAATTGCCGCGATTACTGACGATCCTCGCCACCACAGCAAGACAATACGTCACCAGAGCAGCTCGACATTGACACTAAGCTCTCAGAGCCCGTAACGAGGGCACATGATTAACCTCCTCGGGGAATACCGCGACTGCTTTGCGACGTCGTAGAATTTACACAAAACCGGTGTTGCGAAGCGCCGCAACCTTGCCGAGGACGACGTGCGCCCTGTGCACCAATCGTCGTACACTGTCCCCGTTAAAGACAAGGAGGTGCTCCAGGAAGAAGTTCAAGATATGCTGAACGACGACCTAATTCAACATTCAAAAAGTGCATGGCCTCTCCCATCGTATTGGTTAAGAAAAAGATGGAACGGTTAGGTTCTGCGTGGACTACCGGCAGCTGAACGCGGTGACGAAGAAAGATGTTTATCCACTCCCCAGCATCGACGAAACGTTAGACCGGCTGCGCCACTCTCGATTCTTTTCATCGATGGACCTGAAGAGCGGCTACTGGCAGATTGAAGTCGACGAACGGGACCGCTAGAAGACAACTTTCGTCACGCCGGATGTATTGTACGAGTTCAAGGATACGCCCTTTAAACCATGCACGGCGACAGCAACTTTCAAGCGTGTCATGGACGCCGTACTGGAAGGACTGAAGTAGCAGAGCTGTCTCGTCTACCTTGACGACGTCGTAGTGTTCTCCGGCGACGTCGACGAGCACTTGCGATGACTCCGAGCTGTTCTCCAAGCCGTACTGGACCTCCGGACTCACCCTCAAGCCGTCAAAGTATCGGTTCGCCTATGACCAACTAAAGCTCCTAGGTCACATGGTTAGTAATGAAGGCCCAAAACCCAGAGAAGACTCGCGTCGTCACAGCATTTCCAGCGCCCACAAACAAGAAGGCTTTGCGAAGGTTTTTGGGCTATGTGTCCACTATCGGCGCTTCCTTCGGAATTTCGATAGGATTTGCGCGCCGCTCACAAATCTCACGAAGGACGCCGAGAAGTTTGCATGGGACGAGGAGCAGCAGCAGGCATTCGACGAGCTGAAGCGACGACTCCAGATTTCCCCTGTTCTTGGACATTTCGATCAGGTTACGGAGACCAAGCGTTCACACGGACGCGTCACTTGCGTCCGTGTGAATTTAGCGCGGTACTACCCCAGGACTTTACGCAAGTACTGTACAAGTGCAATATGGCACCAAGCGAGTCATCGCTTAGGCAAATCGGACACCGTACAATGCGGAGAACAATTATCTAACGACTGAGAAAGAATGCCTTGCGGTAGTCTGGGCAATCACGAAGTTTCGTGCGTTCTGTACGGAAGCCCGTTCCGCGTAGTCACGGACCACCACTCACTCTGCTGACTTGCGAACCTCAAGGACCCTCCAGATCGCCTCGCCTGATGGAGTCTTCGAGTACAAGATTTCAACATGACTGTGGTCTGCAAATCAGGTCACAAGCACAGCGACGCCGACTCCCTGTCTACAGCCCACGTCGAAACACCTTCCGGCATCGGTGACGACGATGACGACAAGTGCTTTCTAGGCGCAATGAACACCGACGACATTCCACGACGTCAACGAGACGATCTTAATCCGCGCAAACTAATGGAGCACCTGGAAGGGCGCGGGAGTAGCGTGCCACGTGTTTTCTCAGAAGCACTGCCAACATTCGCCATTCGACAAGTTGTACTCTACAAAGATAACTTCGAGGTCAACAAATCGCCGTGGTTGCTGGTAATACCGGCCGAACTTTAATAGGAGATTTTTCAAGCATGTCACGACGACCCGACGTCCGGACACCTTGCAGTGACAGCCCAAAAACTGGCCCGTATTCGTGAAAGGTATTACTGTCCCAAACTCCCCAAAGCCATCCACCTCTGCGCCCGATCGTGCCATGAGTGCCAGCGACGCAAAAAACCGCCGACGAAGCCGGCGGTTCGCCTGCAGCCAATTGCTCCCCAACCGCACCATTCCAGCAGATCGGAATAGATATACTTCGCCCTTTTTCGCCGTCAACGTCTGAAACCGCTGGATAATCGTCGCTTTTATCGAGTCCATCGTCCTCCGTATCGCCGCTTCCGAAGTTTTGATCTCCGACCCTGGATGATCGTTCATGGCCCAGCTGACGCAAGGAATCCTTCGTCTCCAGCCACACCAGCCATCGTCGCACACCGGCGTACCACCCGCAGAACAACGGACTGACGGAGAAACTCAAAAAGACTATCGCCGACATGATCTCAATGTACGTCGACGTGGAGCACACGACATGGGACGAAGTGTTGCCGTACGTCACATTTCCTACAACACGGCCGTGCAAGAGACCACCGGGGTGACACCCTTTCAACTGGTTCATGGTCGCAAAGTAACGAAAATTCTGGACGCGATGTTGCCCCACAAACCGGCTGTCGACCGAAGCGACGACGCCCAGGTGGTTGTCCAACGTGCAGGAGTTGTCCTTCAGCTCGCCGGACTCCGCATTAAACCCAACAATGTGTGGACACTGGCCGCTGCAACCTTCATCGTGGGGACGTCCTCTTGCAGCTCGGAGACAGGGCGTGAGTATGGACACCGATTTGCCGCCATTGTCTCAGCGAGAAACTCCTGAAACGGTATTTTGGACCCTACAAGGTACTTCATCGACTTGGAGATCTAAACTACGAGCTGATGCCCGCGCGGAACACGAACATAATCACGCCGCCCACCACGACTTGATGTCGTCCACGTCGTGCGCCTCAAGCCTCGCGCTCAATAGGACTGCTGATCTTTTGTGTTCTAAATGACTCTTTAGTTTGCCGTTCTTTTTACCTTGCTTTGTCTTTTTTGCGTTGTATCGGGGCGATGCACTTTTTGAAGAGGGAGTAATGGCGCGCGCGGAAAGCTATCCAGAGAGGCAGCACGACCGTGGCTTAATGGGTATCATGCTAGCTTCCCACGCGAAGAGCCAGGGTTCGAGTCCTGGGAGTGACGAGTCTTTTATTTATTTATTCTTGCAATTTAGTGTTCTCGTGAATCCTAGAACTCAGTTGCATGATTGATGTCAGAATGCGCTACGCGCCGAATCTTCTTACGCCGATTGTTCCAGAAGCCTACCTGTATGCGAAAGGGCTCCGCATGGCAGGCCACCGACTTCAACGCCCGCGACGCTCTCTCGCTATCTTCTGTTAACACTTTTTTGTTTTGGGCACAAGTTCGCCACATTAATCGTTTGTTTTCTCACTTGGTTTTGGTTTCGTCACCTCATCATTCGTGACAATATCGTTTCAATGAGCACTTGCCGAGTGTCATGGATGTAACAAAATCAAGTCTTTTAATTACTATAACGCAGTCATTGTATATTACGACGTTCCGTAGAGACGGTCACTGTAACGCGTTTCTTTATTGGGCTTCTCATTGGAGCGCATCTCTGCTACCATCTTCCTTCTCCGCAGTGGCTGACATTCGGAACACACGTGCGCCATATTTCCTTAATCGTACGAGGGAGGTGAGTCGGTGGTTTATCGCAGCGACCATCGGAAAGCAGAGCGACGGGCGCAAAGAGGCGCTACTGTAGAAACCGACACCTAGAAACGCGACCAAACTGAGGTGTTTTTTTATAATGCATAAAATGTAGCCTCTTTCTTATATATTTGTTAAAAAAGGTTTTTACTGTTTTTTGATCTATACTCAACTGGATTTAGTTGGAATGATGCATCTATATTTACTAATTACTAAGTTAGTTAACACATTATAATTTTTTACGTGATTTATCGTATCGATTAGCCCCTCTATTATCTCCAACTGGTGGTATAACTCATCTGCAAAAAACCGTATAAGTGTAAGCTTTCACGGCTCTTTTTAAACAATTCTGTTAAGTTTAAAGATCAACCCATTTAAATTGTAAGGCTCTGAATGAATGGAAGGGTGGAATACAATGCATGATGGTTGATTAAGGTGTAGCGTTCATGGTAACCGTTCGATGCAGTTCGAGAGAGCTCACCTCGTACACTGCAGTGAGAGTCCCCATCTTATTTCTTACTTAGAATATACGTCCCTCGAGCCAAAAGGCCGGTCCACCGACCAAGTATGTTATGGATCTGTCGGTTGTCGTGTTTGATTTTCATTATTCCCACGGTGTCGGTTGATTTAAAGCGGTGGTGGTGATATGAATATACAGGTGTGACTTCACAGTTTGTAGAGGACAGGTGACGAGACCTTCGAACATTACATCCACAAGAAAGGTATTTCTGGATGAAAGTAATGACGTCACAAACAAAAATGCGCGGTGCTCAAGTAGTTTTGACCGAAGAATCTTTACATGGACCCGGAGAAGTACCGGAACTTGCGTCACCTCAGCCAGGGAACGTATGGGCAACATCTTCCATGCGTTAAACCAAAAATAGCGTGATGAAATGAACATGCAAGTGCAAAAAAATAATATACGCAATCTGTGTTTCCTTTGTCAAAAAAAAAAAAAAACAATTGTGGGCGATTAGTGGGTTTTGTCGGATAAAATTACTCCCAAAATTTGTTATTCCTCACCTTTTTTCACCTCCTTCCGTTCGTATACGTGCCCTCTTCATTTACAACACCCATTTCTTTCTTTTATTTCCCATTTCTATTCGTTGATCACATCTTTTCAGTTTTATAACGACAACTTGTTTTAAGTTGTCACCCATTTCGATATTCTTTTTTCACCCCTCTTTGGACTCGGCTCGTAAGAGTTCGTTGATGACATTGCATATGGGTACTGCTGTGTATTCTTTTTTTACTTCTTCGGGGGTTTGGGCTTTTTTACAGCACGGCGCATGCCCCCTACCGGGTCAAAGTCCCAGGTGGAGGCGAACCTGAACGTTGTAACCTTACACCTGTTTATAGAGCTCCGTGTATAACTTATTCGTCTACAAGGTACTTTGCATTGTTTATGGCATGCTCTTGCGAGCTTCGTTAGGAATCAGTCCTGTTTTATGTACGAACATTATACCGTTGATGGCACGTCCCATACTGTGTCGTCGACCTTTCGCGGTTGTACAGGGAATCGGTTATTGTAGACACGAGAGATATGTTGACCATGGTGTAGAATACCCGGGACTGTGGCGAAAGCTGGGAAACGTGGTCGAAAAAAAAGACAGGGGAAAAGAACGTATTAGTATATTTAGGATGTTATATGTTAAGACATAGTACATGCGTTTGTAGGGATCGATAATTGGAATCTTTACGGGGTCGTTTTATTTTGTCAATGTTTTGGTAGCGCCACTTGAACTCGTTATTTGACTTTGTTTCTCGGGATATGTGTAGCCCTATTTCGGAGAATAGACTGCGTGTTTGAGGGAGAGGGTGAAAAAGAGGTAGATATGAGGGTAGCTATGCTGGAAGCATGAGAGTTGAGAAAGGAGAGTCGACTAAGAAATTTTAGAGGAGACGCATCGAGAGCGAAGCAGGAGGAGTTGAGATAACAGCCCAAATGAGAGCGATGCGAAGAAATTCAATGGAGAAAATGGTAATGTGCCATATATAGTCTCGCGGGGTGCTAACGGCAGTCCAGCGGGGCGCTAACGACACGTTTAACGCCGGTTCTTTCCTTTTTTCTAGCACCTGGGATGAACGCTGCATGAATAGCGCAGGACGACGCAGGCATTACGTGGCATCAAAAACTTTGAGGCTACAGGAAGCATTCCGTCAGGGCATCGAAAGCTTGACAAGTTGCCCGTCACCGTTGACAAGAATGGCCGAGGCAAGGCGACACCCGCTTTTGCGCTCCTCATCGATATAAGTTATCGACCTTCAAGGAGCTACGGAAGTCGGTTCGTCGCACGGTGAAGCTATTGTCGCTCTATCGGACAGTGCGCCGTCCATAAGTTGCTAGGTGCGTGATTGGAGCATGTGACGGTTCCTTTGTTGCTGTGTTTGGTCTTCAAAAGCCAGCGGCAGACGGCGGTTTGGCGCAGTCCATCGGGGTGCTAACGACGCGTTTAACGCCAGTTGTTCCGCATTTTTTAGGTAAGAATTTGCTTGATTTGTTTCGTTTTCATTTGTGTTCACGGCTCGTTGGACTGCCTCGTTACCCGAAATGTCGACTGTTCATTGCGTTACCTGTTTGAACTCGATTCCGGACGATAGCCAGAGTTTGAAGTGTGCTGAGTGCGGGAAGAGTTACCATGTGGGGCATGCGCGGGGTTAACAAAGACTGTACTTAAAACATGGTCTAGCGAAGAACTGAGCATCTGGCTATACGTAACTTGCCAATCCCGCAAATGTCAGCAGGCAGCACCTTCGGTTACGTACTCTCAGGATATTGGTCAACGTAGCACAAGCGAAAGCTCGGGAGAACCAAATGTTACACTTTTGATGAAACATATTACGCCAAACTGACACAAGTACTACATCGAATGAATAATTTGGAAAAAGCAAGCCGACACCCGCTAGACACGACGATATAATGGTGAAGTTGACTAACCAAGAGAAAACAGTGGGAGGAACAGAACTTTTCTTAGAAATTATGGGAAGGACTTTGATGAACTTCTTGAGAAGGTTACCCTGCAGGAAAGGGAGATAAAAGAGCTAAAGAAAAAAATCCACAAAACTTGAAAGACAAGTCACAAAAAAGACACGGAGATGAAGGAGCTCAAAACCGCAATAGACGCTGTTGAACAATACTCCAGAAGGAATAATGTGGAAATTCATGGTGTCACAAAAAATATAACAAAAATCTTATGGTAGTTATCCAACACTTATCTGGTAAACTGCAGCTGCGGTGTCCGGCCTTTGAAAGCATAGAGGCGGTCCACTGATTGGGCCAAAAGAGGGTAAAATAGCACCCATCATTGTTCGTTTCAAACACAAGGCAGTTAGGGACCTCAATTTCTCTAAAAGAAGAGTGCTTAAAAATCAACAGGTGTTCATTAATGAAAATCTGACGAAGTATCTTAGACAACTTTTGTTGAAAACTAAGCAGTGTGCGAAAGAGAAGGAAAACAAGTTTGTTTGGGTTAGTAATGGAAAAATGTTTGCCCGAGAAAAGGAGGCTGGCTGTGATCCGTGTGGAAAAGGAACATGACTTGTCTAAACTACGTTAAACATGGCGAATTTATATTTTTCCTTTGATGACTGAGACCTTAGTAACCAGAGCAAATTGGCAGATATAGACGGTGTAAAATGGAACTTATCCTGTTGCACACAAATGTTAGAAGTGTACAAAAGCACTGGGACCAATTAAATGTATATTTACAAAATAGACTAGCATGGTGGGATCTATTAATTTTAACAGAAGTAAATATTGACTCCACGATTGCAAGTTCTTTCAATTTGACCTGGTTGCAATTGGTTTGGAAGTGCAGGGAAGGAAGATGTGGTGGTATATTAGTATTTATAAAACATTCCTAGATGTCCGATGAACTGGCAATTTCTTGTAACCACGCGGATGTTTTGGTACTTTGTGTGTGAATTCGGTAGTTAGCTTTTGTAATCTGTGCAGTATATGGACCATCCAGTGCAAACATACCTTGCTTTCTCGATGAATTAGATGAAATATTTAAACAATTAAATAACAACAAATACTTGGTTGTTGCTGGCGATATGAACATAGATGTAACGAATGCTCCTAAGCACGGTGTGTCCGATTATCTAAACTTACAAGCAGGTTTTGGAATAGAAAATATAATTACAGATTATACTAGGGAAGAATACTTGGGATCCCACATAACAAAGTCATGTTTTGACCATATCATTGTTAGAGGGGGTGATCTTAAAATGCTTTCTGGTGTAGTTAGACAAAAAAGTTGCTCATCATTATTTTATAGCTCTGGCGATAATATGTGTGAGTCCTGAGGAAACCGATCGTGTAGTATACAGGCGCATTCTTGATAATATTAAGATTGACAAATTGATACGAGAATATAACTAGGGCCTCCCTCCTTGTTTTGATCACATTACCACTTACCAGATGCATGAAAATAATTTGAGGTTGATATACGAAAAGTGTTGGAAAACTATAAAAATAAGACAGACATCCACAAAATGCCCGAATAAACGACGTAATATTGACACCATGCGTGAAAAAGAGAGGTTGTGGAACATTTGTAAAGCAAAACTACATCATCCTATAATTAAAGGAGAGTTTAAATACTATGTAAAAGGTAACTGCCCAAATAAGACTGGCAAGAAATATCCTTATACAACTAAATTTCAACAATGCGAGGGAAATCCGAAGAAAATTTGGGATCGGATAAAGAAAATTACGGGAAGTAAAGGGAAACAAGATATAGATGAAACAATTAAAAAAGCGCGTGGTAGTAACAATGTCAGTTTTTTATGCAACCAATTTAACGACTCCTTTGTTCAAAAGATTGTGAATCTGAGAAAAAGAACTACAAAATCAAGAAGAAGAATCAAGAGCTACGAGCATGGCGTGCACTCAGCATATTTGCCTCAGATGCGAGAGGTAGATCTTAGATGCATAATAAACAACATGAAAGCGTCAAAACTTGCGGGGAGTGACACCATTCAGTTAAGGGATATTAAAAAAAAATTGAGATATTAAAAATTTTATAATAAAAATAGTAAACGAATCACTCTCATTAGGAAAAGTTCCAATTGCACCAAAACAGGTGTTGTGAGAGCATTATATAAAAATGGCAGTAAAAGAGTTATGAATTATAGACCCATTTTAATATTGTCAATTGTAGCGCAAATTATGGAAAAATTTGTTTTTAACACAATGTCATCGTATTGCGAGATGTTATGTTTAATAAATGAGTCTCAGTACGGATTCCGTAAAAATAAAAGCACTGGACTTTGCTGGAAGATCTTTTAGATTATGTAAACTACAGTCTTCATAGGAATCGATTTGTTTTAGCCCTATTTTTAGATTTCACAAAAGCTTGCGAAACTATCGATCATGAGCGGCTATTAATAAATCTAAAGAATATGGGTTTTAGATGTCCCTTCAGCACGCTCTTGAAAAACTATATTACAGACAGATATCAGTTGGTCTAAATTGGCAAGTTTAAAAGTAGATTAACGTCACTTAACTCGGGAGTACCTCAGGGTTCAATGCTGGCACCCCTTTTATTTAATATTTATGTAAGCAAAATTGAAACTCTACCTTGTACATCCCGATTGTATCAGTATGCAGACGATACTGCCTTGATATTAGGGCAAAGTGATGAACAAATTGCATTGTCCATTTTTCAGAAGGATATTGAAATAATAAGGAGCTGGTTTTCTGCAAATCACATCTTTGTTAATTCCAGTAAGACAAAACTAATGTGTTTTTGTAGTATGAGTAAGCATATACATCTTAGTACTCCGTTATTTCTCCATTCACAGAACTGCACACGTTGCAGTTGTGTAGCATTAGATTATGTTACGACAACTACATATTTAGGATTACATCTAGATCAAAATGTCCTGTGGAATGAGCATGTAGAATATCTCATCAAAAGAATGCATGTTGTCTTGGTGTTTTTGCTACAGGATGCGTAGTGTAGCGACAATGTCATTAGGAAGGAGGGTGTATGGTGCGCTGGCTGAGCCAATTCTGCGATATGGTATGTCTTTATATGGATTGTGTTCTAATTGTAAAAAAGAAAAACTTGACAAAATACCACATACAATTGCAAGTAATATTTCTTAAGTAAGAACCTACTCAAGAGTTGGAAAAGAATCGGAAAATGAATGCCTTAAAGTTGTTATCCATAGAAAAGCAGCAGTGCTATGTTATTTTACTAAAGCACTATTATAAAGAGCAACTTTAAAATCGTATTACAAAAGAAACGAACACTAGAGGCGCGTAGAAAGTTTTTTTATTCCGAATATTTATACAAAGTATGAAACAAAAACACGGGCATATTACGTCCCATTTTATTTTATAGTGCTTTCAGAAACTTACGTAACACGGAATTACTGAAACAAGTAAAATATGGACAAAAAGAGTGGTAATTGAATTTCGAAGTGTAAATTGGCTTTATTGCTTTAGCATTCCACTGAGTTTTGTCTCTTTATTCTTGTCTGATTTTGATTTTATTTGTGTGTGCCAGTAATGCACACAATAAGAGGATTTCAGTGTAGCTGCCTGCTGGACGCCAGGTCCCACATAGAAGCACACCCGTCCCTATTGAAATTTCCATCAACGTACGTAATTTGGGACACTGACTGCCTTTCAGCAGCCCTGGTGGAACGTGCCCTGATGGTCCATCAGGTGACGTCTAACCTTTTTGTTCAGCGAAATTTCGTCGACAACATTCGGTTTTCCCAATGTTAATCGTAAAAAGAAATGTAAATATCGCCAAATGCGTCGACAAAACAAAATGCCCAAAAATTCCAACGAAAAAAAAAACAACCAACCCGCACTGGGGATTGATCCAGGACCGCTTGCTCGTGAGGCAGACTCTTACCACTAAGCTACACTGCAGCTTCAAAAAACTCAGTTTGAGAACTTGTTTTATACCAGACTTTCGGGCGGCACTTGAACAAGTGAGTAGAGTACCGTCGGACGGCACTCGAACGCTCTGCAAGAGTGCCGTTGGACAGTACTCTAGACACTGGGGTGTGGTTAACGAGGCTCCTCAGTTATACACGCGCCGTCTGACTCTCTTTCGGACGGCACTTGTAAGCGCGAGTGGAGTGCCGTCGGACGGCACTGTAGACACAGCCTCTAAGGAATGCTTCGGCTCCATATCCAGTTAAGCCTTCAGCATGTTATGCAAAGCACTCGTACATCAATCGCTGTACTTCAGTTCTACTCACCTGCCATGTAAAGTACTTTCGCGTCGTAGAACCCTCCTTTTGATCGCGCGTCTCCGGCCCAGTAGACCTGGATAGCTGGGTTGGGGATTTGAGAAAAGGTACGTGGAAGTGACGTAATGCAAAGGAGGAACGTATCCAAGCAACACTGTCGTGGCGACTTTGCTCACTTTGACGCCGCTACGTCATCGCAAACTTGACACCTGTCACCCGTTTGAGCGACGTCCGGAGCCAACCACCGCAACCACCGACGAGTGGAGCGAGCTACGCATTCCCAAGGCGTCCCTACGCGCGGGATTCGAGGTAGAATTTACTACGACGCGGGGAGCAGTTTCTGCGTTTAGTGAAAGAACGGCAACCAATCCTGTGCGTCGCTGTCCGTCGCTTCTGTTCTAGTACATGTAGAAGTATTTAAAAACAATAAAAATATGTTGGGCGTTGTTAAAACAAACCGCTTTTTTGTGTCCTTTTGCAATACATTTAAGAGGTATTTGGAGAGAAGGTTGTTTCAATATTACAATGAATGCGGGATGCGCGCTCTGTGCCTACTTTAAAGCAACATGTCGGAGAAAGCCAGAATCGCGGGGTATGATGGGTGCACATAAAAGCTCCACGTCACCAGCGTTTTGCGGTCCCGGCGTAATGAAGACGCGGAAGCAAGCAGACGACCTGGACAAAGACGCTTGCTTGCTCTGTTGAACCCAAGAAACTTTCGGTTGATACTACTTACCCTGAGACACGGAAGAAACAACATACGTAAAAGGAACAGTGAACGCACAGCGTATCCAAAAGCAGCTGTGTGTTCAGAGACGTGCCTTTCTTTTCCTTCCCTGTCTAAGGCCAAGGTAAGTCCACTTTTCACGAGTTCGCCTGCGCACTCACCTTTTTTGAGACCTACAGTGTAATCATAGCTTGCAACAGCAACTACTTTCATCTTGTCTGGAATACCTCAGTAACAAACTTCGCCGCGTTTATTTTGTACATATGCAGTAAACGACTTAATTTTCGCGAATCGCCTACAGTTCGCGAAAAAAGGTTCCGCGAACAATTCCGGTAAGATATCAACATATTGGAATCTATATTGAGATCCCACCACGTCGCGAAATTTAGAACACGCGAATCATTCCAAAACTTCAGCTTTGAACTAAATCGCGAATTATTGATCCCGCGAAAAATAGGTCGTTTACAGAATATTATTGTCTAGCTGCATTTAATCTTGTCCCGAATATGGCAGGCCTTCGTGTATATTAGTCTATGTGTTATAAAATACAACCCAGAGTTAGTGTTGCTGCGAAACGTGTTGAAATAGGAGATACATTTTTGTCATAACATGTGATTTTAAGAATGTCCAAGAGTTTAGGTTGTGCTATGCTAGTCAGTGTTCATTTTTACTTTCGAGAATGAAATATTGCATCACATGTTTTCATATCATTTTACTTTCTTAAATTACGGTTTTGCATTCTAAAAATAAAGCACTTTCAAAAATAAACTAGCTGTGCAACATACCATAAACCCTGATACTCTACGTAAAAAAGGACACATACACTGAAAGGTCTCAAACAGCTGAAATTTTTATTTTCCGAAAAGTGATTAAATAGGCACATGTGACAAAAAGTAGGGGAGAGAGAAGCCTGGAATATCTTGAGAGATCCTAACTGACACAAATCCCAATACTAACATCAAGAGGCACACCTGAGTGATTTACAGTCATAATACAGAAGGAAATAATGGGATGCTTAAAACCACAGGGAATATGAAACAATACCCAAAATGGCAATATTCCCGGTTTAATCAACAGTATATAGGTCTACAGATGGTCCGAAGTATTTCTCGGCTCTTTGCAGTTGAAAGTGGGGTGACCATTGTCGGTTTGGTAACCCGCAAGCCGTCTCGGTCATTATCCCACGCATATCATGCCTTCTCCTCATAAAATGGAAAGGCTATCGATATCACCTTCATGCTCTCAATACATATCCGGGGGCAGTACAGTTTGTCTCTGAACACAGCACATGGAATAGCTGTGAACAGGTTCATCATGTTCCTCGACCTTACACTGGAATTTAAAGATATAAACGAATGTTGCACGCATGAACCAAGGTCGCGCAAAGGATTTTTTTGTTTGCATCTGGACATTCCAAAACTATAAAACGCAGTATTTTCTATGTTGCTCTTGTATCGGCCTTAAAGAAATATTGTCACCAGAATAACGGGCGAAGTTTTGAAAAGCACTTTTCCTGCCTACGTGATTCTGGGTATCCGATTGGTTTCCTGGGATGCGCATCTGAAAACATCTGCACCAAACTGTTGCACAAATCAGCTGACACAGATATGGAAGATAGAAGACAAGGACTAAGCAAAAAATTGTAGTACCTATACATGCATGGCATAACCCATAAATTAAAGAAAGTAGCTGCAGGGCAGTGCAATAAGGTTGTGTACTCTGCTCCACAAAAGGCGTATTGTTTGGAGAAAAGTTTAAAATGCAGGCGAGCTGGTGAATGACATTCAAAGTAACCCTGAGGCGTAGGAACAATAAAAACACGGACAGAACAATGATATCTCTAACACAGCTTAAAATTTATTGAACAACCTCTTTCACAATTCAAACGACCTCCTCGCCCAATACACAGTGTACCCTGACAAGACAAGACAAAGTAAATTACAACTTCAACCAGAAGAAAATGTACATTTCTTACAAGACATAATACTGCCTTGTGTGACACAGGGGTTGTTTATCACATTCCCCTATAACATGGCAAATGTCACATCGGTGATAGGACAAGAAAGCATGCAGCATCTATCAAGGAAACTACAGCAGCTCATTGGCTCACCTGTAAACGCAGTGTTGTGTTGCGCAGCATCACCATCCTTGCAAGAAAGAAAAGCTTGTATGCACGAGAAATGCGAAAACATTTAAAACAATGGCCATCGAAGGAGACAAAGCAGCATGCGTCAGCGTGCCTTCCAACAAGCTCGACAAGACAAGCAGTACTGTTTGGAAGGATTTACGTCCCGCTGAAATGCGGGTCGTTTCAAACTAATTTGTATCTATGGCTCTCAGAATAAAGCAACAAGAAGCAGATGACTGAGGCACATTAATCGGAAGAAGTATGAAACCATAGTTGGTGGTCCAGCGATATGTACTTCTCTCAAGTTCAAGCTGGCCCTAGCCGTGGTGGCTGTGTGATGAACTGTGCAAGGTGTTGGAGCTGAGGAGACTGCATAGCTTATGGGCGGCCATGACTGCAGAGCAGCAAGTGAAATTTATTTATTTGTTTATTTATTTATGAATACTACTAATCCTCATCGGAGGATTTTAGTAGGGTTGGTACAAAACACAGATGCATAACCATAGTGCAGAACAAACAGTTATACAGAGGGTAAAATATATGAAACAAACGGAGCTGATGAGACATGGTATGTTCACATGATGAGCGCTTCGACATCATCCATGAACTGTTTTTAGCGAGCTAGCGCGGACAACGTGTCGGGCAAACTGTTCTATTCCTGGACTGCTAGCGGAAAAAATAAAAATTTAAAACAATTATTTTTAGGTTGGAACTCTCTGAATAATTTCCCATGGTTTGAACGGGTTTCTCTTTCATCGTGGGGAATAAGGTACTTAGATTTTTCTATTTTAGTCAAGTAAGTGGCTATTTGGTACATTAGCTTTAATCTCGTGAGCTTAGCTCTTTTTTCTAATGGTTGCACGTCGAGCACTCTACACAGCTCAGATATTGAATCACGCGTGCCAAACTTGTTAGTAATAAACCTTACAGCGAGCCTCTGCACTTTGTCCAATTTTTGTATGTTTGTTTTTGTGAAGGGTAACCAAACAGGGCTGGCATATTCAAGCACAGGCCGAATAAGCGTCGTGTAGGCCAACAGTTTGGTATCGCGGGAAGCGTATTTTAGTCGCCTTCTTATGCACCACAATTTCGTTAGCGCTTTTTGGTCACTGCGTCTACGTGCATGCCCCAGTCCAGATCACTCGTGAACTGGACACCCAGGTACTGGAACTCATGAACGTTTTGTATAGTGTTTCCGTTGACCTTATAAGAATGATTGAATATGTTTTTCTTCCTACTTATGGACATGGCTAATGTTTTGTCTGTGTTAATAAGCATCTGCCATTCTTTACACCAGTCTGAGATCTTGTCTAGCGCGCTTTGTAATTTTAAGTGGTCCGAAAATTTGTTATTTCAGAATAAATTATACAATCGTCAGCAAAGAGTCTAACGTTGATGTCGATGTGATCAGTTATATCATTATTATAGAGCAGGAAGAAAAGAGGAGAAAGTACTGAACCCTGACGTACTCCTGAACACACGGCCTTATTAGCTGAGCTATTTCTGTTAATTTTCACGAATCGAGATCGTCCAGAGAGGTAGTCCTTAATCCAATGTACAACTTGTCCGTCGCCTAGGAT
The DNA here is from genome assembly GCA_037355805.1 of Ixodes ricinus. NCBI lineage: Eukaryota > Metazoa > Arthropoda > Arachnida > Ixodida > Ixodidae > Ixodes > Ixodes ricinus. Next base: position 185,650 of record JAZHYW010012611.1, read on the forward strand.
TTTCGCTAACTTGAAAATTAGTTTAATGTTGGAGACTCTGTCAAACGCTTTTGACAGGTCTAGAAAAGATGACATCCACTTGGCTTCTTCGATTTATAACCGAGGAAAAGTCGTGCACGCTTTCAATTAACTGCGTGACGGTTGACAATCCGGATCGGAAACAGTGCTGGCATACACCTAAAACGTTGTTTTCTTCGACGAAAGCAGTAATATGCTTTAGGATAACATGTTCTAATAATTTGGAACATGTTGATGTAAGTGAAATTGGCCTATAGTGTGAAATGCTCTCTCTGCTGCCCGATTTATGAATTGGAATAACTTTCGCTTGCTTCCAGTCGTGTGGAATTTTTGATTCTTGCAGCGATTTCCTATATATTAGTGATAAGTATTTCGATATCCATTCTGCGTACCTTATCAGAAATGCGTTCGTAATATTATCTGGCCCGGCGCTTTTTTAGGGTCAAGATTAAGGAGAAGACAGAGTACGCCGGCCTCAGATATTGTTATGTTGCCCACGGTATTTTGTAATTGCCTATTCATGTAGGGTGGCACAACGCCGTTGTCGCGTGTAAAGACTGAAAGGAAATAGTCATTGAAGTTGTTAGCCTTGTCCGGGATATTGACGATTGCTGTATCGTTTATTACTTTCGCGCGCGGATTTAGGTACCTCCAAAATTTATCTGGCACTGTTTTGATGAAGGAATAAAGAGTTTCGTTGTAAAACTTCTTTTTAGCACACTTTATTTTGCTCTGCAGTTCTTTAGTTAAGTTTGCGATTTGTTCTTTCTTCGATGCACTTTTCCTAATCTTTGTTTGTTTTTGTAGTCTGTTAATTTTTCGCTTGGTATATATAATTTCACGCGTTATCCAAGGATTTCGTTAGCGGTTTTTTTGATTTTAGTTTGAATATGGGTATTCATACAATGGGAAATTATTGACTTGAAGGAATTCCAAAGGTCATTTGTGCACTTGACGTGCACAAGTGTGCACGTCAAGTGCGCACGTCGGCTTTCACCGGGAGGGCTTCACTATCGGCAAGGGAACAGACGGGTCCTTGGTGGTCGAGACCTTTATCGTGGTGGCGAGCGGTTCCCCTTTGCCAGTGGCGTCCGTGCTGGGCATCACCGTGGCGAAGGCGGTAGGGGCACCCCGACGGTGTCCTTTTGGGCGGGACCACCTTCTCGGCGACATCCCTCATGGGTAGGACTGCCATCCTGGCGTGTGCGGCACTGCGCAGGGGCACGGCTGCAGCGGGTCTCGAACCGGGCGACAAGGCGTTGCCTCAAAGCCGTGTCCGCGAGGCCAACCGGAAGGTTGGCAGGAGCCAGCCTCTCGCCACCAGACACTGACCCCTCTGAGCTCGGCTCGGACTCCAACTCTGACTTTTCAAGGTCGGAACCCGACTCGGGTTTTGGCTCGCTCAATGCAAGGCAGGCTTTGTGCAGCACTGCACGTGTCGTCATAATGGTGGTGGTGGCTATTGGTAGATGGTAATGCAGAGTCCAGTGCCTTTGCTGACACTAGAACCTATTTTCAACATCCCACTGCAGCGCTCCACAACGGACCTGATCGAGGAAAGTGCCTTACTAGACCGGCAGCAAGCAAATGGAGGTCACGTGGATCCCAGGGACAGGGGTGATGAACCAAGACTCCAAGCCAAAGTTGCCTGCACGTTTAGAGGATGGAACCTATTATAATCTGTTCTCCTTAAAATTGACGGCAAGAAAGCAGTAAAAAGAGTGATTGCAACTTTGTGTTTTCCTGGTACTATGCTCCTTTGGATAGTATTTACAAAGACGTGCCAGAGGTATAGACACAGGGCCTGCACAGTTGATGTTTGGTACAGCACATTTTCTGTGAAACTGTGGATTTCAAAGGGTACACAGCCACCGTATGCAAGAGAAATGAAACGAGCATGCTCACCGAGGAGGAGCCTGTGGTCGTCTACCAGCCGCCCTTGCTTGATGTTGCCGTAGAGCCAAGAGAAGCATTACACAAAGGAGTCGTGCACCGACCCAGGGAACCGTGGCTCCATGCAGCTTACCCGGCATTCGGCGTCACGCATCTGGAAGTGTGAGAGAGATACCGACATGAATTTACCTGAATGTTCCACTCATGGTTCACGAATCAGTCTCAATTCCAAAATCTTCCAAGTTCTTTTGACACTATTAACATGATTGCAGCACTACCTTAATGGACGCAAGATATGATGACAAGCAGCCACTTCTTTCAAACAAAAATAATGTGACAGGCGGGAGGATGCACGTTTTAAACGTCACGAAATACTACATTGAGCACACTATCTGCAGTCAGAGCACAGGCGCGGATTCAGAGAGGGTGGTCCGGATGTCCTGACCCCCTCTTGAATTCTACATGTGTAAAAATTTAGGGCGTGGAAACGGTGGGGGGGGGGGTATTTAAACATATGATACGCTGACCAAAAACCTGACCCCCTCCCTTCTAGAAATACCTGCGTCCGCCCCTGGCGAAGAACAAAAGCCCGCACCTCTCATTTATAAAATGTCATATCCACACCGTACCGGCGTTACGCTGTATTCTTTTCGACACACATGGACCTGATATTGAGCATTTTGAGTACGTAATTCGAGGCGTACTTACCACCATCACGTTGAGGGAGTAGAAATGCTTGCGGCACAGTACACCGCCTTCGTGGAGGTGGGATCGTTCTTGGACGGACCGACGATGGCGATCATCGTTTCGTTCACGCAATCGATAACGCTGAATATCCTGCCGAGTGGCCCGAGGCCCGTCTCCACGTTGTACCTCTCGCTCGGCGCGTCGGGGAAGCGGAGCCAGCAGCGCCGGACCCCAACACGACGCACGATAGCGACGGACGCGACGCGGACAGAGACGCCGTCTGTCTTCAGTCCCGCGCTACGTGCTCGTTGCTCGACACCGAACTTTAGAAGCACTCCGTGTCATAGAAACGAAGTGTACAACACTGAAGCTCCACAGTCGGGAACGTCCACGAGCTTCGTTTTGCAGTCTCTCCACCTCCGGCTCCTCGCGCCAACGTTGTCCCGCTCTCGGCGCTGCGTCGCACGCTTGCAATCCTCCGGCAGCTCGAATGCTGCGCGGTGCTGCCGGTGAGTCTTCCCAGCGAAAACAATAACTAAATTAGTTGAAACGTGGCACAATCACCCGAAGACGATGCGGTTTGGAAAATATGACCAACGAAAGACACCTTCTCAGGAGCTAGTTCCTTTTGAAACGTACTCAGTACAAAACGAAACGTCTCTTTGTTGTCAGGTCTGGTAGCCGACTCCGCCAGTTTAGCCAACTCCGCCGACATTTTTCTGTGGAAATTACGTAACTTTTGCTTCAACCAATCAGACGTGAAGACGTAACTTCCGTGTACTTCTAAAAGGAACATGTACAATGTCGAACCTAGCCTTCCTGGTACACCTTGTCTTCTTCAACTACACCTCTAAAGTTCCTTACATTGTCGGAACTCACGACAGACTGGGTGTTGTCGAGGAGTAAATCTACTAAAACATATGACATTGTAGAGCCCGGGCAGGATCGATAGGTTGGAGCAAGCCGGCAAATAAAACGAGTTGAGAGCGATCGTTCATAGAAGCTCGGCGAAGCCTCTATGGGCGAAGCGAAAATATAGAAAGTGGCCTGTTCGGCGTTTCGGAGGGCGTCTGATCATGGTTGTCGGCTGCCCTGCTCGTCATATCTCTAATATCAGCGGTTTCATGGGCTTACGTCCCGAAATCGTTTTCTCGTGCATAGATTATTTTTCGTATTCATAGATTTGACAAAATAGTGGTATTCGAACGAAATTACGTCCTTTCACCTTACGTCTGTCTGCTCATCAAAGCTTTTGAGGTACAGTCAGAGACAATCGATGTACAATCAGAATCGCCACCAAAAAATCTTGACGGCATTTCGCGGCGGAAGACTGCCACCAGGAAATCATTAGAAAGCCGACAAGTGGAGTCTGACTGGAGTTTGATTGTCGGTCAGACTAACTTGTTGGCCAATCAGACATGCTTGACGTACAGTCAGAAACAGTCAGCGGTCCACTAGAAAACATTGACTGCCAAACAGGGTTACATTGATGGATTTTTCCTTCGGGGTGCTTTTGCGTGCCGGCATACGTAATATGTTTACGATGTGAATAAAAAATAAATTATTTTTATTATAGAGTAAAACGGCAGAGGCCATCGGGTTTTGAGAAGGAGTGAACTTTAACCATGCTGTATATTAAACCGAGTTTTTTAATCCCAAAAAGTTCACAATCCCGACATCACTTAAACCCAAATGAAGAGACCTTTGGCTGGCATTCGGCCACCACGACGACGGCACAGACCCCGAAGGCAACGAGTGACTTCACGTCACGTGAAGACGAGACGAGAAATACTTTTCTTGGTTGCAGCAGTGGGATATTTGAAGTATCTGCACGAGTGGAGCGACTTCGGGAGGTGGTGCGCGAGCAGCCAAAAACGCGGGACCTGAATATCGGAGTCCGGCCATACGAGTGACGACGTTCGTGGACAAACCGTGAAGTGTGAAAGGTGCGAACGAACCACACCGGTGGACCTCAGCAACGCAAGTCACTTTGGGTGAGCGACAACAATCGACGAAATTCCGCATGGCGCTTTGTCCGCTCTCAGTAAGCGCAGCTTAGAAAAAAGTATGCCAAGCTCAATATTGTACATATCGCATCGCTTCAAAAAAAAACAAAACTTATTCAGTTTATTTTGGAGTGTCAATTGAGTGAAGATGCAGATGTCGCGAGAGAAGATGAGCGAGATGTGTCGCGGGAGGCTATTGACGAGCGTTGAGGAGCATGATGATCCCCAGCTAAGGATCCGATGGCATGAGCTAGAGCTAGAGATCCTTAAGATGAGGGTGGACCTGAGAATGTACGGGTGCGGACCCGTGGTGCACCATGGTCTTGGTGGGAGACAAAGCGGGGGCGGTGGTGTGCGTCACTATGTCAAACTACTACCGCCATTCCGAGACGACGCCCACATAGAGACGTACCTCATAGTTTTTGGGAAACTCTGCCATGTTCACATGGTGCCAACCGAGCTGCAAGTCAGCCTGCTGGCACCTGTTTTGACGGGGATTGCTCTCGAGGCATACTCCGAGTTATCTGTAGCGGAGGCGGAGGACTACGCGTTGGTGAACTACGCGCCCGACCCAAACAAGTTTAGGAAAACGAAATGAAGAGGTAGAGACCTGTGCACGGAATTGACAGCGAAGATCTTCTGATCTTTTGATCGTTCGATAAAGGCGGAACACGTTGGTAACATGACGAGAATAAAGCGCTTGCGCGTCATGAAGAAAAAATGGAGCGAGCTCTGCCGCGGGAAGTGGTGACCTGGGTACGAGACCGGTCACCAGAGACTCAGGAGAAGTTAGCAAAGCTCGTCTACCGCTACAAAGATAATCGGAAGTGAGGGGGCGATTCGCATGTTTCGCTAAAACAAGTCGCCCCTCCCCGGACGAGCTGGCGGAGACAACCTCGCGGTCGTCAGCGGTCAGCTGTTTCAATTTTGGCAAGGTCGGCCTCCTGAAAACGAAGTCTAGATCCGCGCCGACGTGTTTCAACTCTGGGTGACACTAACACGTAAAGAAAGACTGCAAGGCAGCTTCAATACCTAGAGATGCGACGGGTAACGCACGACCGTCGGGAGGGGGTCCTTCAAAAAAGCAAACCTGCCATCTCGGACGATGCTAATGCACCAGGCAGGAAATGACACCGTCGGAGCAGATTCGTTCACGCAGTTTTGTTAGCCAGTTGTGGTTAACGGCACGGTAGTGATGGGCTTTCGCGACACGGGAAGCTACAATTACGATCGTTTATAAGCATCTCGTGGGCATCAGACAATGACTCGAGTCGCAGACGAGCATCCACATGCTCGAGGGCGCAGCGGTGTGTCCACTTGCAATGGTGCATTTGTCTGTCAGGCCTTGGGAAGTGGACCCGACGAGGCACCCGAAGAGTGTGTGGTGGCACTGTGCATATATGGATTCCCTAGCGGAGCGGAAGTACTGCTGGGAAACGACCTGTTCACAAAGGGAAGGGGTTTCATCGACCCGATCATGACTGCGGAGGGATTTGAGCAAAATACCACCTTGGATCACGGTCAAGCGGTGGGTAACAGACGTGAACCTCGACGTCAGAAGACACACATCGTTAAATGCATTGAAAATAGAAAACCTAAGACAACATTGGTGACAACCCGCAAACAGGAGAGAAAGCAAAAGCAAGCAAAGTCCGCCGAAAACGAAGAACGAGAGAGATGAACGCTTTCCACGTTGCAAGGCACCGTCAGCGCTCAGAACTACCTTATAGATGGTCTGGAGTTGAGCGACTCGCTTCGGACGGAGCAGGTAAATGATGTTTAACTGCGAGAGTGGTGGGATCGGGGAAAGAAGTCGATTGGCGGATTCTTTGTATCCCAGGGGCTCCTCTACAATCGGCTTGTAAAAAACCAAGGCACCGATGATGAAGAAAAAGATTGAGGTGCTAAAAGTTCCGGGAGCCGGCAGGCCAATTGACTTGAAGTTTGCACATGATGCGAAGGCAGCGGCACACCTTGGAATAAAGAAAAAGACGGCGAGGCTTGAGGAGCGTTTCGTTTGGCCAAATTCGGCGCGTGAAGTGCGTGAGTACGAGCGGTCATGCGATGTTTCTCAGTGGCACACGATGGCTCTGGCCAATGATCTAGCCGAGCTTCACCCTTTCTCCGTTCTAGGCGCATCATTCGAAGAGATCTCGGAGGACCTCGTTGGCCCCATCGAACCAAGATCCATCATTGGCAATAAGGTTTTTGTTTTAATGGACAATGCAACAAGATTTCCGGAGGCTTTCCCGTCGAGAAACAAAGATCCGGCCACCGTTGCACGAGCGGATTTCGAGTTCTTCACTCGGATCGCAATCCCGAAAGTCGTAGGGGAGCGACGAAGGAGACAACTTCACGTCAGCATTGTTCCGTGAACTTTGGGAAAGGTTGGAAGGAAAACACAGTTTACAAGCGTCTACCACGCGCAAAAAATAAACAAGTGGAAAGATTTAACGCGACCCTAAAAAGCATGGTGGTGAAACCCAAAAACTAATATAATTGTCTCCCGTTTTTGGTGTATTCTTACCAGGAGACAACCAACGAGACTACTGGCTTCAGTCCATTTGAAATATTGTACGAGCGGCATATAAGAGTGCTTCAAGACGTACTGAGAAAAATCTGGGAGGGAGCAGAAGTGACGGGGCGCTGCCGACATCAATCGTACACTACTTGACGAAGTTCTGTCAAAGAATTGACGACGCTTTCGCGCTGGTGAAACCAACATTACCAAAGGTCCAGCAGAAGCAGAAGATGTGGTATGACGGGAAGTTAAAACCAAGATTTTCAACGTGGGGACAAGGTGCTGGTGCTGCTTCCCTCGTCAGAGAAGAAACTGTGCGCGGAATGCAAGTTGCCGTTTGTAGTTCTCGCGAAGCTGTCCCCTGTGGATTATTTATTCGATGTCCGAGGCAAGCACAAGATGGAAGAGAGGTACCACTTGAATGTGGTGAAGTATTTTGAACGCACCGAAAACGTTATCAGAAATATGTCCTTTGTAATAGAAGCACCCTACAAGATCGGTGACGAAATGGCGTGTTTTGATGTACGGACCCAAGAGAACGTGTAAAGCGGAGGGCTGAACGTGGACACGAAAGTTCAAGCTCGCGAGGTTCAAAAACTGGACGAGTTGATTTCCTCCAACGGTGATGTCTTCGACGAAAGACCAGGTACATCCACGAGAATACTCCATGAGATCCGAACGACCGCCAACCCGATTTCATCGAAAGCGTACAGAGTTCCAGACAGTACCATGGTGGGGGTGCACGAACAACTAAAAGAAATGCTCAAAATGGGCATTATGCAGACATCGACAAACCAGTGGGCATCCCCGGTGATGTGCGTTAACAAGAAAGGCAAGAGCATGAGGATCTGATTCGACTTCAGACGTGATGGAGCACCTGCTGTATTTGCGCACCATCCAGGAGAAGTCGCATCAGGAGGGCCTGACTCTAAAAATTAACAAGTGCCAGTGTGGGAAGCGGGATGTGACCTATTTCAATCACGTGATTGGGAACGGGCAAGCACAACCTTACCTCGAAAATATGGAAACCATCAGGGCGAATGAGAGGCACTACACAAAGAAAGTGGTCCGTTCTTTCTTGGACTAGTTAACTTTTACCGGAATTTCATTGAGAGCTTTGCGAAGCTAAACGCGCCAATTGCATACCTCACAAGCAAGGCTGAACCCAGAGCAAGTACTGTGGTCGCCGTCATGCGCAAGCGCATTTCGCGCACTGAAGGAGAGAATATGAAGCAGTCCAGTGCTGCGAATCCCAGACATAATTCGACCATATATACTCGAAGTAGACTCTAGCAACAGGGCAATCGCGGCCATCCATACTCAAACTAGCGAACGCGTCGAACACCCAGTAGCGTATGCAGGCCGAAAGCTGCTGATTTGTGAGACGAAGTACGCAACGATTGCGAAAGTGTATCTGGCAGTTCTGTGAGCCATGGAACACTTCCATGTGTATGTTTATGAACAAAACGTCACAGTCCAGTCGGACCACTACGCGCTCCGATGGCTAAACAGCAGCGGGAAGAACAATGACCGTCTACAAAGGTGGAGCCTGTTGCTGCAGGCATACTAGATTAAGATAGAGTAGAAATAGGGTTGCTTGCATTCGAATGTGGACGCCTTCTCGAGCATCTAAGGGCACTGTGATCAGAATGTAGTGCCCGGCCAAGGCTTGCGATCTGCTTTCCCACTGAACATGTAGTCGCAAAGTTTTTATTTTTATGAACTTGAACGTTGAGTATCTGAAGAAAATGTTTATTGTATTCGGATTATTCCACTTGTGGCCTGTCTGTTTCGGATGCTTAGTTTTATATAGCTGTATTACAGAAGGAGTTGCACTGTGTAATGTAAACAATATGCGTTTCGTAAGCAGTGGCTCGCAATTTTTTTTATTTTGGTTAGAGTGTAATTGTGTATGTTTTTAGTTTCTTAGAGGGTTCGAGCACCTTTACGGCACGTCGCACGTCCCCTACCGGGGTTGATGAGCCGGTATTGGAGGCGAACATGAACGTTGCAACCTTACACCTGTTTATGGAGTTCCGTGTATACCTTTTTCGTCTAGGAAGGTGCTTTGTTTTGGTGAGTGCTGTTCTTGCGGGCTTCGTTCGGCATGTGTCCTGTCTTATGTACGCGCATTATGCCGCTGATAGTACGTTGGGGGATTGGTGGCCGAGTGGGCTAAAGCGCACACCCAGCTCGACCCGCGTGGAGCGAAAGCTCGCGCTGCAGAACTCAGGGATCCTGGGTTCGAGCCCCACCCCTGCCCGTTTCGATCTGGATGAGCATCGTACCGGCGTGCGGTCGTGTATCACTACTGCGTGGTGCACGTTAAAGACCCCAGGCTAGCGGTTGTACCGCACTGGCTAAATTGCTCATCTACAGCGAGTGACTCGTGGCAACTTTAAAATGACTGACCAACTACACGCTGTATAAATATCCCCACAACCCAATTTGATAGTACGTCATATACCGTGTCACCGACCTTTCGGGGTTGTACCGGGAATCGGCTATGTGGACACGAGAGGTATGTTAAAGACTTGTACATGCGTTTGTAGGGGTCGATAATTTTAATGTTTACAGAGTTTGTGACGGAGGGCCGTTTGGTTTTGGTAGCGCCAACTGAACTCGTTATTTCTCTTTCTTTCTCGGCATGTGTGGAGCTGTCCTTCGGAGACAAGAATGTGTGTTTGAGGAGAGAGTGAAACAAAGGAAGATATGAGTGTAGATGCTCGGAGCATGTCACCGCGTGTACGTTGGAGGATTGGCGAAGGTACCTTCAAGGACTAAACTCCAAGTCCAGGAAACGAGAACAAAGTTTGTTTCTTTACTGCGTGTTGCGTGTCCGCTGGGTGTTTCTCCGATCAGAACTTTTAATCTTCATGTGGCGGCGTCTCAGCTTTAAGTAACTGTTGCCTTGTCGAAATTTTGATTCGGAAATATATTAACAATAAAAATAATAAGACTGTTTCTTTTTTTTAGTTCCCACAAACAGCTGTGACGCCATTTGTGGGGTGCACTGTTAGATCGTGTTCACAGTAGCACTACTTAAAATCCAAATGTGGACAAAATTACACAGATATTCGTAAGGACACAAACACAAGTTTGCATATCAAACACAACATTACACTAACTCTTGTTGGGCTAAAATAGACTTTTGCAAGGCCGACTTAAAACTAGCAGAATCAATACATTGCTATTGAAATGTGAGGGCCACAAGGATAGTAGAGTACGAAAGAGACAGAGAACAAGCTCCATTGCGCGAACTTGAGGGCGAATGATTAGCTGCTGATAAGACACACTGCGTAGAGCGACACTAGTCTATAGACCTATTTCACAAAAGAGTCGCCATCTTGAAATATTGTCACTTCCAATATGGGCGAAAGCATTGTTTTGCCGTCACCATGAAAATTGAATGCATTCAGTATATAAGCGTAGCCGTCACGCATTCTCGTTTTGTCATTTTGTTTTTACTTTTTGTGGGTTGAAATGTATTATTATTTTTTCGTTGCCCATTCTAGATATGCCTACAAAATGACTGCGGGCGAGATTAAGCGAAAAATGACCATACTGCATGCAAGTTATACTCCGTTCAATCAGAGGCTACTGCATCTAGGAAGCAGGATCTGACCCTCCTTCTCAGGATGCAGTCGCTTATTTCTCTCGAACACGTAATAACGTGTGTTCCTACACACAACTTTCGAACCAGCGTGTGCATGGGGACGCTCATCCGTAGATGATATCTTCTAACATCGTGGAAATCTCATTTATAAAATAAAATGAAGCACCAAAAATCAAAGACCGTTTTCGTCATTCTTGTCCAGCTCGCTTGCGCCTTTTCACATAATTGCATTATAATCACACAGCCTTCCAATCGTGTTTAGCAAAGTCGCCTCCGCCCTTTTCCTTTTGCCCTTAAAAAATTCAAGGGGAACATATGAACGAATACCTGTGCAGGTCACGCTGACGAAACAATTGCATTGAGGCGAACGGCATTATAGCTGGAGGACTCTAGGCTGCTTGTCAATAAAGTTGCGTTTGCTCTCTTGTATCGTAATTCCATTTTTAAGTTGGGGTTTGTGACTTAGCCACCATGGGCTTAGCAGAGCCGGGGTAGGGCTCTGGGGTAGGGGAAGAGGGGAGAGGTAGGAGAGGGGAGGAGGGCGGGGAAGGAGGGCGGGGAGGAGGAAACTGGCAACGGTATAAAGGGTAAATGGAGTGAGAGGAGGAAGCGAGGAAAAAGTGGAATTCACAAAATGGTCGCCGGCTTTTAAGCCTGTAGATTGAGTACTGATTTTACAAAGACAATCTGAGAAAACACTTCAGGATATTTTATGGTACAGTCACAGAAATTGAAGAATTCGCGGTGCAAATGATTACTAATTAGATATTCTGTGCACTTCTGTGCACTTAAGAAAACACCAGTGAAATGATTGGGGAGAGGTGCAGACAGTTCCCCATACGTCACCAGGTACTGATCTTAAAAAATGAACAATTTTTAGGTAGTAGGTATTTGTGCTTTCATTTATACTAGGCATTAGGCAATCTTATAAAAGCCCGAACTACATTCAAATATAATTAAATAAAAAAGTGCTATGTGCATTATTTTGCTCAAATTGTCGCAGGACTGTTCTGTCATTTAAGCCAGAAGCCACTTCAAAACCTCAAGTCGTAAGGGCAAAGCAATGTTTTATTTTGTATACTGGATATTCTCAACATTTACTCAAAAATATTTTTAAGGGACTGCTGCAAAACCTTATCTCCTTAAATATAAAGATCTATTTTCGGAAATTAACCGAGGGCAGAAAGCAGATCACACTCGTTGATTCTCTTCATTATCTAGACAACATAAAAGATATACTCACTATTGCAACTTCATAGGGGTTTTTACTTCCTTCATAGACACTTGGTCCCGTCATACGGCATGCACCGGTCGACGCGACGTCGCCTTCCAGATGCGTCCGTATTATGATTCCATCAACGTGGAAAGAGCTGCAAATATATAAGAAACAGTTTTTAATGTATGCGTGTAAAAATCCTCTGCACCCATCGTATACAATCATGTGAAAACCAACTGCATTGAACTAAACCTCATTTCACCTTATGTTCAGACGCAGACGACGCAACGTGCTGACGGGACACGCCAGACAGTGTCAAAATCACATTATCATGGTCTTTGTCAAGTTACTTTTCGTGTTCTGTCATCGCTGAACCAAGCATAAACTTAAAGGCCTAGGGCCTAGCACTTTTGACTCTGCTTGAGAGTTCACATTACCTACATAGCGTGAGCTTTGTCTGGCATAAGCTGAAACACAATACAGTAAACGCCGGACACAGGAGCGTACAAAAAGCGGTTTAAAACCAATATCACAAAGGCACATTGGTGTGTTAAATCAATATTTCGTTAATCTCATATCCCTCTAAGTATAGACGCCAGCTAGTTTAAGTATGTTTAGGTGTATTACAGTCTAAGAGACCTTGATGTAATTTGTTGTTGCAAATACAGTACAATATATCTATCTAACGCATATCCCAGTAAGCTATTTATCCGACGTAAGCTTTGCTGTACGATAGTCCAAGGTAGTTTGATATATATCCATGCGTACGCGTTATGTAAAAAGTTTAACATATTAGTGAACTGGATGGATTAGTCACTCTTTGGTTTTTGCGACTACGTTTATGCATATTTGCAAAGGCCACAGCGCAATAAATATGTCATTTGACATGCACTGAGTTTTATGCAACATGGATACAATTCAAAGACACTTCAACACTCTTCTCTTCAAACATCACGTGCAGTTACGCCTTCATGTATTCAGTGTTTCATTTCCTATCTTATTTTTTCTGTAGCACCAAACTGACATAAGTGAAAATCAGCAAAAAGCAGTTTGCTCTGAGTAGCACTAACCGAATAGATGGGGTGAGAGTCAGTTGTAGACACTGGGCAAAAAAATCTTTTATTTCTAAGTTGACGTATGAGTGTTTTCATTGCCTCTTGATTACCTTATGCAATTCTCATACACTGGCCTGTTTTCTGATGTATGCACCAAACAACAAAGATTTTGTTTACTTCGCGTTATAGCTCGCATTCTGTCTGAATAATGTCGATACTTTAGAACTAGTTGTACTTATATATATGTATATATATATAACTCATTTAAACTCAAATTACAGTATTCGGCACAGATAAACATCAATTCATGACCTGAACTAGGGTTGATCTTAGGTACCGCACAAATCAGTTCTATAAAAATATATTTTGACGTGCCCTCTTTAGCTCGCATACATATAATGCGTATTTGACGCCTTTTGGTGCAACGAAGATGAACGTTCTAAGATGTAAACCTTCTCACTCTGGTGTGCAGTAGAAGGATGAATATATTGTAAAAAAATAATATGAAGGAGCGCAATCAGGGATAGAACAATCCAACCAAAACACTTTAAGAGTGGCCATGGTTTGTACTCTTTCCAGCATGATATTTATTAGCCCTAAATTTAAATTATCCATTTAATATTCATCAAACCAAAGTTATGGCAGAACGAACGCTAATATATTCCGTGTATCCAGTTGGGTGACGTGCCATGCATTACATTCATGGTGCTCTGTCAATGTACAAAATATTAGTTTGTGCGTTATCTTAATAAAGTTGTATATGAGGTCCACCAGCATATCTGAAATGTGTTTACCCTTCCTTCAAGTGTTCAGGGTTATGAAGTATTCATCGATGTTATTTTAGGGGCCTTACATATCCTTTAAGGGTTCCTATAAATATATTTTTATTATTAATAATATTTTAAAAGGTGTAGGAAATTCGCCATAGTTTTTCCCCTACTGTCGTTCCAAGATTTCCGAGAAACCACAGCACACATGCAGATCGTTTTAATAGACGACGACGTCCAAAATGCTATACCTTTGCTCGTAAACCGGCAGTTGTGAGAAAAGATGCAGTCAAATATTATTTTGCGTACTTAAATTGTGATTGATTAAATAAGGGACACAGTGACATTCTTTAGGAAAACAATTGTTGGAAAACGACTGTGACGCCCACCTTTTTCTTCCTATCGATATCCACCAGAATGACTGACAACTGAAAATGTGAAAACAAAACTTCCAGAAAGAAATTTTTCGTGACAACGTCGCGCTGTTAAATCAAGTAAATTGTTTCCTTTTATGCCGTGAAAAAAATATTAGCATGTTTTATAAAAGAAATCCACGAAGTAAAATAAAGACAGCCACAACTCCATTGCCCATTACATTCATGTTACGAAAAACAACGCGTGAGTTATTTCTCTTGTCCAGATACCAAGCCAAAGCTTGTGGACGGTTTGCCTTGTTGCATATCCGACCCGGAGGAGTGACACGGAGCCAACAGTTTCAACAGCAAGAAACTACATTTAATAAAACAAAGACGATCGCAATAATAACATCGTTGTCACCTCTCGGCGGTAATCGGCCGACTCCCACCGCGCCGCTTCTGCCTCGCCTTATGTAGGCGAGTGACACAAGGCACGCTGGGCCGGCTGCTTGCCGCCACCTTGCGGCCGAATGACGGCAGCGGTATTTTGGGCACCGGTAACCGTGTACCCCCCACTTCCCCTCCCCTCCCCCAAAACAATCGGGCATATCAATGACGATGTCGTCGACGTCGAGGGGTGTGGCGTGCTGGCGCAGGAGGTCCGGCCGGCAGCGCTGGATCTGCGCGATGGCCCGCTCTAGGTGGCGCTACCCCAGCCTGTTGATGCGGGCGATCCTATCGGCGTCTGCCCTTTCACCGTTCAGCTGGCCACGAATGTAGGCCGCCCTGGAGATCTCCGGCCCCCCACAGAGTGGTCAGTGGAGGTGCAACTCCTCGGCTGTGTATAGCGCAGACGGATCTTTGGGGTGGCGGTCTTCGAGCGCCCGGCCGCGCAACGGCTCCGGAATGTTGGCTGGATGGAAGCCGTTGTCGGGGCGGGGCTGCGCTCTCCAGCTGCAACCCAACCGACAGAGGTGGGCCCCTCAAGTATAGTCAAGGTGGCGATGCGCCGTTGTGGCCGGCTGCTGCACCGCCTGCATAGGCCGGGTCCGCTGGGTCGTCCTGTAGGGGGCGGCCGCGGTCCACGGTGCCCCTGGCCGCCCCTACCGCGCCGACGTCCTTGGTGGCCCAGCATGCCATGAGCACGGCCGCAATGTCGTTCCGATGGCGGAGTGTGGCGCTGGTTGTTGTCGCGGGCCATCTTCGTGAAACAAGAGAGGGCAAGGCTGGTCTTTAGTTGCGAGCGAAGTCTTGCTTCTACCCCCCGCCAAAAAGCTCGAAATAACGGATCTGAGGTGGGCACACGAACTTCCCCCCTCTCTTGAAAAGGATCAGATTCGTGGAAGTAGAAAACTACCCCCAAATGCGAGAGAGGCGAAGACGGGCGACAAAAAAAGGTTCCTCTCTTTTTGGTGTTACCAACGTCGCAGGTTATACCACCGCTTTAATGGAGACGAGGGGGTTTCCGGAACGGGACTGCCATCAGTGTCGTTCCGGTCCGGCGAGGAATATTCGT
This sequence comes from Ixodes ricinus, assembly GCA_037355805.1. Classification (NCBI taxonomy): domain Eukaryota; kingdom Metazoa; phylum Arthropoda; class Arachnida; order Ixodida; family Ixodidae; genus Ixodes; species Ixodes ricinus. Next base: position 201,301 of record JAZHYW010012611.1, read on the forward strand.
CTCCTGCTTAAAAAATTCGTTTAAGGTCGGTGACATGAACAGGTCCGGTTTCCTCACTAGACTCACAAAGAACTAGTTTGTAAGTGAGTAGTGAGCACTTTTCACGCACACGAAACGAACCCTCCCAATGTTGGCGAGGGAAGCTGCGAAGCCTCGAGTGGTGTTACTCAGTGGGTGAGTACGCCGGAGTGCGAGATCTCCCACCTTAAACTGCAAGTCACGACGCCGCCTGGTTGTACTGTTCAGCCTGCTGTACTCCGGTGACGTCGAGATTTTCTCCGGCATCTCGAAGGTTATCGGAGAAGCACTTTCGCAGGTCCTCTGCGAACTTCACGTAGGGGCGAATCCTTGCCCCAGACTCTGTAGGAAGGAGACTGTCTTAAAGCGGGAACTCGAGCTCCTTGCCGAAATTTATTTTGGCAGGTGTGAGACCCGTTGACCGATTAGTGGTCGTACGAGTTGCGAATGGCAGCTCGGGCAGTTTCGCGTCCCAGTCCATGTGGCGCTCGGTGTAGGCCAGTAGCATTATCTTAAGGTTTCGATTTACCCTTTCCGTGATATTTGCTTGAGGGTGGTATGGGGAAGTTCTTTTGTGCTTAATTCCCAACACTGCGCATGCGTCCACGAGCACCTTACTCGTAAGATAGGAGGCATTATCGCTTACAGGCTGCGCAGGAAAGCCAAACATGGAGAATGTTTCAGGTAGACACTCCTAGATTTTTTGCGAATCTAGCTTCTGCAAAAGCAATACCTCAACCCACTTCGTTAAGTGATCAGTTATCAGGAACAAGTACTGATTTCCGCGGGCACTACGTGGGAAGGGACCCATGACGCCACAGCAGCAAATCTGACGAGGGCTCTGGCTTACGATTGGTTGCATGAGACCGGGGGCTGACCACCACGTGGTTTTGCCTTATGGCACACTGAGCAGCTACGAGCGTATAGGAGGACATCGTGCCTCACGCCTTGCCAGGTAGCGATTTGGGATAATTTTCATAAGTTTTGCTCCCACTGCTGTGTACCGCCAAGGAAGAGTCATGCATGTATCGGATTAGAAGCTTACGTAGCTTGCGGGGTGACACGGTCCGGAATGCCAAGCCATCCGGATCGTCGTCGGCCTGGGGGATGTAGAGCAGCAGGAGGCCGTCGTCGCTCATCAAGTAGAAGTCAAACTCCTCGCCACCTGGGCGGTCGACTGGACCTCTTGCTGCCAGCCAAGCGGACACGCGTTGGCACAGTACGTCATCCAGCTACGCCTTGCGAAGGTCCTCACGGCTCACCAATGTACCCCACCGTGAATCTGGGGATCCTCGTGTCGTGACCGCGACGGTTACCAAGCCATGGGTATCCTGCGAGTGTTCCTAGGGAAGTGGAGCACGAGAGAGCGCATCAGCAACTTTGTTCGTTGACCCCGGGCGGTACATGATGGAGTAGTCATACTGTTGTAGCGTAAGCGCCCAACGAGCAAAACGTCCAGCCGAATTCTTGTCCCCTTAGCCATGATAGTGCTAAGTAATCAGATTGAATCTGGAACGTTGCGCCATCTAGGAACATATCGAAGCGCTTCAAAGCATGAATAATGGCGAGACATTCACGCTCTGCGACACTGTAGTTGCGCTCGGCTGGAGTTTCTTGTGGCTCGTGAAAGTAACTGGCCGAAGCTCACCGCCATAATCCTGCAGCAAGACAGCACTTAGGCCAGAGTCGCTTGCGCTTGTCTGCAGAACGAACGGCTTGTTCAAGTCTGGGAGATGCAAAAAAGCGTTGTCAGTCACTGCTTTGGAATGTGCTGCGAATGCGCAATGTTGTTGTTCGGCCAAACACCACTTGACGCCTTCTTTACTAGGTGCTTGAGCGGTTGGGATATCTCGGAACAGTGCGGAATGAAATCCCGGTAGAACGCAATCATTCCTAGGTATCTTTATAGGCTCTTTACGTCATTTTGGCTTGGGTATTTTGTTATCGTGCGCAACTTATCTTCGTTGGGGCGGAGCGTGCCATTGTGCACAACGAATCCAAGGAGGTTCTTGGGCGTGGCCAACTGAACCTTTCCCGGATGAATCTTCGGCGCGGCCAACTGAACCTTTCCGGCATGAATCGTGAGCCCAGCTTTACGCATTTGCTCAAGTACATTGCGAAGGTGCTCGCCATGCTCCTCAATAGTTGTCGAGTAAACAACCAAGTCACCCATGTATGCCATGGCAAATTCGTACTTCGAGTTCGCAAGTACCTCATCCACCAGGTGTTGAAAACTGGCTAGAGAGTTAGACAAGCCAAACGGCAGGTGGGTAAACTCGAACAAGCCTCTGTGGCAAATGAAAGCAGTTTATGGAACGTCGGATGGCTGAATCTCGATCTGAAGGAACCCGCGACTGCAAATCAGCGTTCTATACATGATCGCGTTACCGAGCGCGTACATCACGAAGAAAATGCTGGGGAAAGGGTAGCTGTCTGGTACGGACACATCGTTTAGTTGCCTGTAATCCCCAGAGTGTCTGGCGGTTCCGTCATTTTTGGAGCGAAAACAACGGGGAACGCCCAGGGGATCTTCGACTCACGTACTGAACCGGTGTCGGTCATCTCCTCGAGCGCCGCGTCTAGGAGTGCTCTTTTTGGACGCTGATCGGTCGAGGGTTGCACCTCCTAGGCGTCGCGTCCCAGGTTTCAATGCGGTGCAGCAGGATGTGAGTCTTTCCAGGTGTTTCCGTGAAAATCAGTGAGAAAGACTGCAGGACGGCTTGGAGTTCCTGCTTCTGCTGGCTGCTTGCGGGGAACTTTCGCAACGATTCTCGAACGCCGGCAGGCAAGACGTCCGGCCCAACGGTTCAGTGGGCTGCAGTTGGCAGGTTACGAATGCAGTCCTCCCGTTTGGTAAAAGAAATCAGCTCCGGTTGTTGTCCCGGCCGGTATCCGCCACCGGAAAAGTTGAGTGTCCTGCGTTCGCCTGTAATGAAATCTCGGCCCGAGGTCACAGGTACCACGAGTCCTGGCATATAGAGAAATCGCTGACGCCGCTTCTTTTCATTAAACCGAATTTGCAGCCTCACGGCTCCTCCAGCTGTTATCGCTGTACCAGAAGCTAGCTGCAAACATGTTTCACACTCCCGGAGGCTTACCTTTTTGCATTGCAGAGTTCGTAAACGAAATACCCTATGAGCGAGATAGCGGCCCCAGAGTCCAAAAGTGCGGCAATGGGAAAATAGAGCAGTGAAATCGTCATGCGCGGTTCAATGATGTTAGTCTCGGGCTGGATTCCACATATTGATGGAATCTTTGCCGTGGCCTCACTGCTCCCAGGGACTGTAAGGGCCGTCGGTGAGTGGCTGTCTGGTTTCAGTGTCACCGGCCGTAGTAGTTCTCTGGTTGTTCTGGTTCCGGCCCTTTGCCGCTGTCTCGTGCAACCTCTTGTTTGTAGTGTCCAGCAGTCTTGTACACTGGTTTTGGTGATGGCCGGGTTGCTCGCAATCGTAGCAGCAGTCCGACAGTTGCCTGCTTAGGCCACCCGCACCGAGGTGCCCGATGTACCGCCTCCAGTGATCGGGTAAGGAACCACTATCAAATCAAATCAAATCAAATTTTGTTTAGACAACCGTCGAGGAATACAGCTGTCTGGGAGGCCGCCACAAAAGGCATCGGCATGCCTGACAAGGCGACAGCCCCCCTTCCCCCTCTCCCCCCCCGCCCTCTCCACGGCCAGACAAAATGAAAGTCTCAGAGGGTGAAAACTACTTGATCATGAAATATCAAATATAAAAACCCATAAGCGGTACAAAACACTGTATTCAAAGAGAAAACAATGAACTAAAACCAGACTCGCCCCCACGAAGGACAAAGAACAGCGAGGCACATCAAGTTTTATGCGTGCACAAACACGGCAAACAAAGGGGCCACGAAAAACAACATAGTGCAGCCAGCCAGCCAGCCATCTCTACAAAGATATTTCCTTAAGCCCGCAGAGATGAAGCACAAAAAGCAACATACGTGCACAAACAAAAAAATAATAATACTGAAAAAAAATTATTTTTGAAGGGACAACAGATAGACTTTTATGTTTTTCTTTAAAGCTTGTATAGACATACCTACCAGAATAATGGTCATGAGATCAGGGTGGTCATTCAGAAGTACAGGTATTTGATAATATAATTTTTGTATGCCATAGTTTGTGCATATTTTTGCCCTTTGTAGCTGGTGTGCCGAAAATTGTAGGGATAATCTTTCCGAAGAAACATACTGAAAAAGACAGTTGGTTCTAATTTCATTCGATTATAGATTAATAAAGATAATTTCTTATTTATAACATTTTGAATAGTTAATATTCGGTGCTTTCTAAAGAGCGGAGCAGAGTGACTCCTGTACGGGGCATTTTCGGCCAAGCGCAGGGCCTTTTTCTGTAATATGTGCAGGGTTTCTATATTTGTTTTTACTGTGGTCCCCCATACAAGGAGACAGTAGTGAAGACGTGAATGAACTAAGGTATAATACAGTTGTTTTTTTACCCAGTGAGGCAGCACATTTTTAAGTCAATAGATAATCCCGATAGAGCGGTTTGCGACTGGCTGTGTTGGGGAGGGCTTGTTCCATTGCGGCGGGGTTCAATGCTGCTGGCTGCGAATTTGCGACCGCACCGTGCCAGCTTTCAAGCGTTTTCAGGAGCAGACTGATGAAGAGGGTTCGCTTGGGTGGTGATCTCTGTTGGGCCCCAGCTTACGATAGGGCACGGCATACGACCTCCCACCTGTCGTGGCGACCACCGCCCGAAATCCTCACAGGCCCCGCTGTGACCTCCGGGGACCTCTCGGTGAAAGTTACGCGAACATACGCTTATCCCGCACGGGAGCTCACCATGCATGCCACGCCAACTCTCCTGGATGACATGGTGGGGAAGGGAGGTCTGGTTCGGACAGTCCGCTTGCGTGGAGGCCTCGGGGCCCCGCCATGCGCATGCCGGTTCGAGTGCGTACTTGGCTGGTGGTGACGGCACGTGGATCCGCTAGGCATGAAGAGCTTCCTCGATGAGGCGGGCGCCCTGGTATAGCTCTTCAAGGGTCTCAAATGTGCGGTTGATCAGGTAGACCTGATACCTTGGGTGACACTGTCTTCTGACTCGAGCTACTCTGTCCGACTCCGGCGACTTCGGGTCTGCCCTCTTGAAGAGCTCTTGCATGACCCCAACGTACCGGACCAGACCTTCTTCCGGGTGCTGCGTCCTTGCCTCGAGCTCTCGGAGAATCTGCGTTTCCTAGCCAACGGCCAGGAACTCTTCGCGAAGCCTTGTCTGGAAGTCCGCCAGGCTGGTGAATGGGACCTGTGACCCCAACCAGCGCTTGGTGCTGGCTTCCAACGCCAGCGGGACAATCCGCTCCCCGATGAAAGATTCCGAGGCACCGGAGGCAAGGCTGTACGTCTGCAGCTCGCCCAGGAAGTCTGCCACGGACTTGACGTCGTCGTACCCCTTGTAGACTGGAACCGTCAAGTGTGGTCGGGGCTCTCGCCCTAAGGTTTCTTGCTGGTCAGGCGTGTGGGCCAGGCGCTGCGTCACGGAGGCGCACATCTCCGTGACCTTCGAGAGCAGGTCCATTTGTGCGCTGCGGCCATCCCGGCTTACTGCTCCCGTGTGGGCATTCCTGTAAACACAAAAAAGAAACGCCCCCAGAAACCCAACAAAAGTGCAAAAAAAGGAAACGCCCCCAGAAACTAACACAAGCGCGCAAAACGATTTCCACGTTCACAAAAGAAACACTCAGAAACACGCCAGTACAACAAACACGGACGTGACGGAAGCACGGAACGACGGTAGGAAAACATGGGGTGTGATAAAAAAAGCTTCCCGGGAGAAGAAAGCAAGCCCCGTGATATTCCTAGGAGTGGGTAGCATACCACGGTTGGACGCCATTGTGGTCGGTTTGTTTGCCTTGCTGCATACCCAACCCGGAAGAATAACACGGAGCCAACGGTTTCAACAACAAGAAACAACAATTAATAAGATAAAGACGATCACAATACTTAAATCGTTGTCACCTCTCGCGCGGTAATCGGCCGACTCCCTCACGCCATATCTGCCTCGCATTATCTAGGTGAGCGGCAGGAGGCGTGCGTGGACGGCTGCTTGCCGCCACCTTGCGGCCGATGATGGCCGCGGTATTTTGGGTACCGGGCAACCGTGTACCCCCACAAGCTTCACTAATGTGAAATTTGTACGAAAATGTGGAATTTAGAAAAAAGCGTTCAAAATGTTCCAACTCCTACCTTATGTTTAACATGGGTGGATTTAAACGAATTTATAATAAAACATCTATGCGGTGTAAACAATTAAAACTTTCGGGTAATATTTTTTATATGGTGGATGCAAACACTGCATCTATCAGAATTAATTTGTTTGCAGAAATTTTGTTTTTCCGGGCAGTGAACCCCCTTAACGGGTCCGTGGAAGAGGTCACACGACCCCTTAGGCAATATCCTTCGGGGAAGCCGCTTGACAATATTGCGCCAGGCTGCCACCAGGAGTGCTTCAAATCAAAGTGAAGTCCCTACAAAAAGGCAGCTTGAGGTGAGTCCGGAAGCAGTGCAGTACATCAAATGGCGATAAAAAACATTTTGTACGTCTACAAGCCGGAATATATTCCAGACCGGCGCGGTCTGTAAAATCAAGCCGTACCTTTCCAGTCCGTTAACCAAGCCGGATCAAAGCAACCGGACCAAATCAGGTTGTAAAACATGCAGGACCTGAACAGCCCGGACCTTACCAGTACGTAAATCAAAGCTGACTTGACCAGTCTGTAATCTACACCGAGCTTGGCCAATTCAGAATTTAAGTAGATTTTGTTGACGCAAATCAGTACCATCCCGACAACTGAACCAGAATGGCTGTGAAGGCTAAAATAGGTTTGTGAGAAAAACACCAAAAATTGTGCTACAATCAAAATATTACAAAATCTATTGATGTTCTTTTTTTAGATACACTATAACAAAGATATATAAACCTGGTGTTATTACCAAATTTGCAATATTTGTAAAATAAATGGCCATGCATAGTTTGATTTTGTAAATAACTGGCACGGAACTATATGTTTACATTCGGTACTCTTGCGTGACTCTCAGTTTTATTGTTTTTTTGAAGAAGTGTCCAACATCAGAAATGCATAAAATTGTGTCAGGATAACATGTGCATGATTGCAACTAATAATGGCTGGCAAACGAAAAATTTCACATTCTATTTATTCAATCAAAATGCTTAACACACTTTTTATTGAATCAAAAAATACTATTACATAATTTAGCACAAATTGCGACAAACGTTGTTCCGTGAGGTGTTCCGTACAATATACAATAATTAGAAAACACTAAAGTAGCACAAAAAATGTGCATCGAAAAATAAAAATGTCTCGGTAGTACATCACACAGCGGCACAAAATGACAAACCGCCAAAGCCAATCCCTTAGGTTATAAAGAAACTAATACAAAATTGCATGACACAATTTGATATTAGCTTGATACATAGATTACGGTAAAAATGTGCGGAATTAGATAATACCTTTTCATGAACACATGTCAAAAAATATAAACATAGCTCACGTACCACGTAACCAATGCATTAGCAACATATTAAGACCTTAAAGGGGTATTGCATCAAAATCTGCACTTCGCAAAAATACGTGAGGAGGATTCAACGGCAAGCTACATACCCCAATATATTATGTGCGAAGCCACATACCCCAAATGTGCGAAGCTGTGAGGATGTCTGATGTTACGCTACCGGTCCCACGTCACATTTCGGGGCTTCCTTCGAAGCGTGCCTGAGAGAGAAGGTCGATGAGCCCGGCGATGTGACGTCAGAAGGCATGCCAGATTCGCTCAGTTGTGTCTTTTATTTCTAGAAATACAGCCATTCGTTCGAGATATCTCCCTTACAACGCTCACCGTGCCATTATTGTCGTACAAATTTCGGTTCAGTATTAATTTAAGGCATCACTAAAAAAGGCAGATATGCAGATTAACCTTCCCAGATTATTCCAGATTAATGAATGCAGATTTTACTTCACAGTGCATAACAGATTATTGTGAGATGACTTATTTTTGCGAGCCTGGGCCCGGTCGTTCTTCCTGTTAAAGTACATAATATATTCCGGCATTTACTTCTTTACTTTTTCATTTGGTGTCAGCACATTCTTCGGTTTCTTGTTGGTTCCCTCCTCCTTCGTTCCCTCCTCATTTCTCTCCTGGCCGCCATCCTCCTCCTTTTTGACCCTAGAGGCGCCCTTCTTTTTGTAACGTCGAATGGCGACTGCAAACCAGAAAATTCTCACGTTACTTTTTATGGCTCGGATCAGAGGCTTGAACTAAAACTGTTGAGCCATGGACTGTCAGTTCATCGCACATTTTCATGAATATATCGGGAATGAAGCAAATTTGTATGTAAAAAAAGCACCCACCTATCATAGCATATCTCTTCTATGGTTAAGGGCGCTTTCCCCACTTCACTCTCCTTCAAAAGGCTGCTGCAAGCCTGCCCGGACTCCCTCCGGTCGCAAATAGCTGCAGGCTCCCATAGTGACCGGCCGACCAGTCTACTGTGCAGCTAGGGGTGGAGGCACGGCTCCGGCATAGTCTAGGTCCACCTCCAGTATTTTAATGCCGTATTCAAGAAAAATCTGCGGCGAAAACATCAATTAAATAAATGCAAAAAGAAATTGTGAAATACAAACCCAAGCGGGTTTCCTATTTTTTTTCCTCTGGAGTTAATTTCCCGATAAATTTCACAAAAATAATTATTTAAATTAAAAAGGAATATGCTAAGATACAGGAATTTATGCTATGGAATATAAAAGTAAAAAACTGTTTTTCGTGAGATATGCAGCAAGAAATGTTAGTTTTACTGCTTCCTGTATACTGTAGTAAGCCCTTATTTTGTCGTGGCATGACAAAATAGTTTCATGTGTTTTCAATATATTACAGCAAACGTCTACAGGACCAGGTATTTTTTTCCATATTTAAAATCGCGAAGTACAGGAGGACGACTCTGCATCAACATGATTCATACTAAAGCTCACTGTCATAAACAGCTAAGCAACAAACAAAAAAAAGCGTTTCATGCAAGTTCTAAAAAATTACATGCAGGTAAGCAGTCAGTTTTGGTACCGTTCAGTAGAAACTCAGAGGGGTTGCCACGGTGTACTGTGGTGTTTTTAGATGTATTGCTTTTTTAACTTTTTCTAAGAATGTGTTGTAAAAGACTCATTTATGGTCGCCTTAAATAAATTATATTTTCTGAAGCTATGAACATCACCTAAAAAAAACTTGCTCTCTAAGAGTTGAATCTTCCCAAACCTTAAACTTTCAAAAGTGCTATGGGTTACGATTTTTTCTGGGTCAAATATTGTTTTACTCGGCCCCCTCGATTGAAAAAGACCAATATAAACTAGGCTGATTGGAAATATTCTATTCCAATGAAGTTGATGGAAACCAATAAAAATTTATTGTTATTCGATTAACCCAATTCGCACGATGGGAATTCAAATCGAAGCACAATATCCCAATTTAGTATGTGGTTATTGGTATAAAACAGGATATTGGAGCACAATATCCCGATATAACTTGCGGTTATTAATATACAACACCGTATCGTAGCGCAATATCCCGATATAACATGAGGTTTTGGTATACAACACGATATTGGAGCACAGTAAGCTGATATAATGCGCGGTTATTGGAATTGAATACATCACATGCATATTTGTGACCGACTTGGACATACTGTACGGCCACACGATATATAAATATCGGTCGTCGATCGCGGGCCCAAAGCAGAATACAATATGATAACGTGTGCATATATTTCAGAATGAATACCATGTTACCAACATGAATTATGTCGTCAAATGCCGCCGACTATGAGGAACCAGAACACGATATTCAGCGTTCGTGAAGCTACATGTGGATATCGGTATGGCCACATATACGACATCGCGTGAATGATATCGTTAAACAGCACGAGTACGGTAATACGGTAATACGCGAGAGAAAGATACTAGGTGTATTACACACGGAACACAAACGCTCTTCGTTACGAACACATTAACATTGACCGACAGTGCATGCATGTACTGCTGTTGGTACAGCACACAATACACACAGCGTCGCGCACTTGAAATGCTAGACAACCACATAACTATTCAGAGTAACTAGCTGGAACATCCGCGACCTACCTTTCAATGAAAAAGCCCAATAACAACGTGCTGATTGGAGCGATCGTTTTCCACCAAATGTTTATTGCAGTTGTTGTAATGCAACGAAAGTTGACCGCCAAACGATAAACCAATGTACCACGATACAATTCGATGTTGCAACACAACAACGCAATACAATAAGAAACTATCGGTGTTGGGAAACAACATCTTATACGATATCAATACGAAGTTACCGACGGTGGGATTTACAACATCGAACACGATATACGATTCGAGGATACCGGTGTTGAAACCCAAATCGAACGCGATACGTGACAATGTCGGTTCGCACGATAAAATATTGAGGCTGAATAGGTTTGACAGGTTATGTGCATGTGGTTGCTTTTTACGCGGACATGTATCGATATTGACCCAGCTTTCTGGGTAATCCTACGTCGTACAAAATATCCACGACAACATGCGAGCAGTATTTCACCTAACACTCTTTGAAACCTATTTCGCGAGATTCACACACTGTAAGATTACGGCGTGAAAAAAATTGTGCATTCGCGCTATCATACGATACATTACAGCCTCGTTTTTTGAGAAGATAAAACTCTATCGTCGACCCGCGCGCGCCAGTTCGTGCTCTGGAGGCAGTTTCAAGTTCGAACTCGAAGGGAGCGAGCCTCCGCAGTAGCCGATCCTTACCGAGCCACCAAGCATGCGCAGTGCGCAGATGGTGGGGGCCCCTCGTCGCGCGAGCCGGCTCGACCGACGGATGACAGTTCGAGTTCGTCGCGCTCTTTACTCGTGGGCTCAGAGAGAAAGCAATGTACTTTCGATCGCTTCAAAATGTACGTATACACGACTTTATTACTTTGCAGCATTGAGTGCTTTGGTATACAAGGATCAAAGCAAACATATAAAGTTTCCAAATCGCAGTTTATTTCAAAGCACGTGTTCTCTGTTGAAAGCCTCTAGCTGTGCTCTGTTGCAGGAGTCATTTCGGCTGCTCCATTGAAACGTCAGTAAGTGGTCACATTTGGCGAGCTTCGCTATCTCGTTATCTCATGTGCAAAATAGATTTAGAAACCAAACGTAGAACCACCAGCGCCGCGTCGTTTTCGGATATTCAGCTTCCAGCCCCCTTGCTTCCGGCATGCTTGCCGCCGCGACCGTTCGACGCATCGGATTCGCGGACTCATTCGAAGAGGTGTTGTTTGAAGCTGACGAGTCACTGAAGTGTTATCGGAGCTTCTCTTTGCTATAGTCACGACCGACGCTCGGCCCTCAGGTCGAACTTTTTTCCTCCCAGGAAGACCATGAGTGCCGACCACTGATCCTAGGTGCCGACAGGAGCCGAACGAAGTTAAGAAACGCTAGCGAGTGAGTCGAATTTTTGTGACCCCGCCCAACTGCCCTGCTATCGGCTGCGCTGAGCCAATGGTGTGAAAAAAGGAAAAGTCACGTGTATTCTTATTTTCATGTCGGCCATGTTTCACCTCAATCAACGCAAAGGGAATCGCTGCAGTACGCCGCTTGACTCATTACTGTGCCTAGATTGTAGATTGTCTCTCCACAACGTAGCTTTTTTATGTGATCTTATTTTGATATCGTTATATCTTGCTTTTTCATCTTGGCTGCACACTTCTAGACGACTTTGTACACATTGCAATCTTTGTCGACATGTCGCTGGTAGTTCAGACTAAGTCACTACTCACTCCTTGGTGCACATATTGTATCTTCAACATCAGGTATCTGATGGACGCATCATGAAACCCTGGCATTTGTTCAGAGGTGCTTTAACATACTGTATAAGAGTCCCGTTTTGTGTGTTGTAGATTTGTACAAACCAAATTGTACTTTGTCTGTAATATACCCTATAACTGTTCACCACAATTACAGTTGCAATGAAACATTGGCCACGAGAGGTGACTGGGCGAACGTGGGCAAAAAATCCCTTGGATAATTTTCTCCATGGGTCATTTTGGACTTTGAAGAATTCTTGTAAAGAACGAGTGTTATGCACATATCTTTTTTCTTCTTTTCGTACAGGTACTTCAGTTAGATAAACCCCAGCAAAGGCAGCAAGACAGTCTCACGGGGTCACACAAAGGACTACGGCATTCCTGCTTGAGTCCCGAGTCTTGTCACCGAACTTCACAGCACATAATGGCACATTCCCTTCATTTTAAACAACGTTTAAACACCCGAACGTTCCTAAATGATGTCTGTACAAGATAATAGTGTGTCTTAGTCCCGCTCAGACGGGGCAACTTCTCCAGGAAGTTCGGGGTTTCTGGCGGGTTTATCTCTAGCTTTCCCTAGATCAACACCAATTGATGTGATCGGGTCCGGCTCGAAGCGGACGAGCAACTCGGAAAACTCAAAGACGTTTGAAGCGGCAGCAGCCAATCAGGATTGCGATATTTTTACGTGAAACCCTTGTGGTGGTGATGAGGACAACTGAAAACTATGTTCTGGTTTGAAATGGACTGTTTTTGGAAATAAACTGTTTCAAAAGGATGAGTTAGTATTCTCAGCATAATTTAAAGATATATAAACATGTTTTTTTTATAAAACTGTTAACCTAATGCTGCAACAAAAATAAAATTTCATGATGATGACGGCAAGTCGTAGCAGTTTTGTTGCAGCGTGTGAACGCGGGTGGCCTGTGTTACTGGTGTTGCGACGTGACGTTGCTGGGCGAAATTGCCCCGTCTGAAGTGGGCCTTAGGGAACTGAATTCAAGAGCAGTGGAGCTTTGGGTTCAAGCCAATCTTGAGTTTTTTGTTTCCCTTCTATAGTGTTGTCTATGGGTGGACAACACATTTGTCGACGTGTGCTGAGTTTTGTCGCTAGAGGCCTAATTTATACCGCGCATGTAGTGTTGAATTTGTTTGGCTTGGTGTGATGTAGGCGGCTACTCAAAGAAACTGCACCTTGGACGTGGACAACACATTTGTCGACGTGTGCTGTGTTTTGTCGCTAGAGGCTTAATTTATACCGCGCATGTAGTGTTGAATTTGTTTGGCTTGGTGTGATGTAGGCGGCTACTCAAAGAAACTGCACCTTGGACGTGGACAACACATTTGTCCACGTGTTCCCAGTTTTGTTGCCAGAGGCTTTTTATGTCACGCAGATGTAATTTTGAATTTGTTAGGCTTAGTGTGCTGTAGGTGGCTACTCGAAGAAATCGTTACGTGGACGCCAGTAATCGCAAATCTCTCTTCCAGTGTCCACTGCCTACAAGCCAACAAGCACCAGTTCCTTTTTTCTTCAAAGCTGAGCATTCCAGATACTCTAGTTTGGTCCGAAGAAGGAATACTAAAGCCGGACGAGCGGATACATATATTTAATTGACCTAGCTCAGAATGACTCGGGGCAGTTGCATTAAAGCTTAATTCTCCGCAATAAACGCGGACATAATTTTGAATCTATCCAGCCTAGTGAGGAATCGCTACTTGTCGTGAATTAATCACAAATTTTTACCTTGCAATTTCTATATGGCTGCAGCTAGCAGGTGCTGTTTTCATTAGAAAGTGGGGATTTCACATTCTTTTTCAAACATCAAGTTTTTTAATGAGGGTTTTAAACAATCAACTATCTTTTGCAGTAAATGCAGGATCCTCTAGTTCAGGAATATATAAAATATTTTTGGTATGAATGAGCCTAGAGCTTTGATTCTTTATTCATAATTTGACAAGCGAAACATTTTTTCATCACTCAGGAAAACATACAAGGAGACGTCATGCTGAACGTGATATTCCAACACGTATATAGTTTAATTGGTATCCGATATAATATTGTATTCCAATATCCATAATACGCTTAGCACACTGGAATCGTAAATCGATATTAGATCCCGATATGACACATGGGGATCCAAAATGGGTTTATACGGTATGGGATTCCAATGTTTTTAGCGTATTATATATATTTGGATCCCCTTATTTTAATACAATAAATTTAATGTTTATTGGAATCCCATAACAAACCCTTATTGTAATACAATACCATAAATGTAATGTTTTCGAATATACTGTGCATCTCATATTGTGATACAATAAAAGAAGATATTGTTTACCAATATCCGTAATACGCTTTTCGTATTGGTTTTTTTTAATAGGGCCCTAACACAGATTTCGATGAGGTCCCTAATTATATAGTTGTTACCCATGACAAGACGGCAAGATTAATATTTTTTGTATGTCGGCTTATTTCAAAATCACTTTTCTAAAAAGGACACACATTGCGCTAGTGGAAAGAGGGATAAACAATTCATGTTTAAATATCATGATTTCAGTCTGCCATATCATGAACGGCATCACTGATACATACTAAGTATTTACCCAGCACTATACAGTACAACTACTGGGGAGGAGCGCATGGTGCTCGTCAACTGCTTCGGTCTGTCCACTCCTGTACACTCTGCTTCATTTAGGCCCCATTCACACAATCATAAAGGTCCCTTTAGCTAAGGGACCTTTATGGTCGGCAGCGAATCAGTTCGTGATCCTTCACGCGTCGTATTTGCTAGCGACCCAAGAGCGCTGCCTGATTCACCGATTGCAAAGGGACCAAAGTTAAAGGCACCTTTATGCTGGCCGTAAAAATGGGGTATTAGTTACTGCACTAGGAGTGAGGGAAAAGGAGAGAAAACTCATCAAGACCTTTACCTGCAAAACTGTATACGACATCCGCTAACTTTAATAAACCATACATCAGATAAGGTGCTTCAACTGTATTAAATGGTTCCAGATATATACCTATGCCCTTGCATCACAATAAATAAATCGTTCATTCAAAAGCAAAACAAAAACAATAGGACATTCGTCAAAAAAGGTTAGATTTCACAGCAATCTGCGCTTTTAACTTGGGATTTTAGAGAAATACGTTCGATTTACTCAAAATTACGTTTGCTCTGCAGAAATCTCTGGTCTGCCTTTCAACGTTGAAGGGTTGATTTTATAGCATTACCAATTTGTTATGAAAAATAAAAGGAAGCTGTCCGGTCAAAGTAAAACAAAACATACCTCCATTAAAGTAGTGAGCTAATGTGCATCTCTAGAGTCTCATTTTGACTAGCAGTGACTGCCCTTGCTTAGCAATGTCTTATTTTCCCCTGGACTGAAGTGCTGTTTCAGTAATACTTCCTGCACAAACAGTGTAAGTGTAAGGACACAAGCTCGAAATGTTTCTTGCCATTCTCCTCTCCCTACTTTTTGTGCATTTAATTAATTTTATCTCTTGACAAATCTTAAGTATTTTGAACTGCATATCCTACGTCTTGTATTTAGTGCTCGGTTCATGCTGCAGAAACTTTGACTCAGTAGGTAACCCGGACCATTCATTGTTGGTAAAGAGACTTTTTCACCGCATCTTCTTCTTGAGCATAAACTCCACTCTTTTACCATGGTCATTAAGAACTTTTCATTGATAATACACCGAAGGTTGTCATTGTCAGCACAATCTCATATCTTCATTTTCAGCATGGATTAAGCATACGTCTGTAATCCGCAATGTCTGATCTACGGAAAGTTTCTGTTCCACCACCCCTCGACCCATTTTATTGTTGAAGGAGCAGGCATTATTTTGAAGAAATGTTATTTCATTGCATTGTTTGAGAGAACAATTCTTTCTTAAATAGGATCAGTTGGTCATATCAAAATAATCGTCAAATATTAGCAGATTCACACGAGGGTTAAAATTGCAATTTTATTCTGTGGGCCGTTTGTCACTTTACCAGCATGTCGGCTTTTCCTTCGATTTGCGCCTCACCTGCGGAGACACATACTGAAAGGGAAGTGTGCATTTTCACCTGCAGATTTTTGGCGGATAATTGGGAAAGCGATTACGGTAATGTAGCGATAGCAGAGCAATCGTTTTATTTTCGAATGAGACCAAGAGAGATAGTGCAGCACTGTGTTTTCTCCGTTCGCTGTTTCAATTTGGCGCCATTCCTGGTTCCACACGTGAAAGAAGCTGCAAAAGCTTTGCCCGGCTGACACGCAGCAGGTTCTGGTACTCCTCCGCGTCGGTGTCTGAAATAAGCTGTTAAAACTCGCATAGCAAGCTGGAATCTTTCTTGCATGTTCACCTAGTTTTCCAACCAGCCAGACCTTTCTTGCGGATGTAGTATGCTGAAAAGTGGTGCCCAAGCAAACCGTGCACAAAGGTACATTTCAGAACGCCTCTTCGCGATCCCCGGAGTACAATGCTTTGACGCCGAAGCCTCCTGTAGCAGGACTACACTCATGTCATTTTGTCATGTAGTTAGTAAAACTAGTGGAGCTTCGCGATATGCCGGTCACAATGTTTTGTTTTGCTCTCTAGGCAACAGGAGCTTATGACGATTATTTTTCATAATAGGACCATGATTGTAGTCGCAAGCATCGCTTCTGCTCTTGGAAAACGGTAGCACAATTTGATGCTGGTGTTTTGCGGTATTGCAGGGCCGGTAATATGTTCAGTCTGTCCTCCATGTCGTCTTCTCGTCTCCTCCGTGTGAATGCACTTCTGGGAGTGATATTTTGTGGACGTCTTGCCACGTGATCAATCCACCCCCGGGGAGTTCGTCCTGTGAATCGGCCAGAAGTGGACAGTGGAGTCTGCAATCACTTAACATTTTTGCTGGCGGTGACGGAGAAACAAGGAAAGAGCATAATATTGTCATACATTCTTCACCTTAAACCATTAACCATGTTTTTTCTTCAGTTTCAAATCCTAAACCTTTTTATGGCATGTGCGAACCGGGCAGCACGTGTGCCCACAACTGGTCGCCATCCTTAAAGGGACACTGACAGAGTATTTATGCTCGCCAAGTGTTTTTATTTTTACATGACACATAGGAGCCCAACTAAAAGAACACAATTCGCGGCTAAAAATTCGTTTTCTTTCAGCCCCAAAAACCGACGATTGAGGACTGCCGGTTTGAGTCACGCTAACACTCTTGTCTCTGGTAACGTGCCGTTTTCTATGATTTAGACGTAACCACCAAAGGTAATCAAAGTCGTGGGTCATCGGATGTACACACTCAATACTAGAAATGGTCGAAAAATGCGAGACACATATCTTGTGGCTTCTAAAATGTTAAAATACTTTGAATAAAAAAGAAACGTTAATCAGCCGCATGACTTTGACATCTTTTTTGCCTCGATATTTCTTCATCCTACCCAGTAAAGATTCGTTTTCGAACATTTGTGTTTTTGTCTTTATTAAAAATATATGTGACACTCAAGCAAAATGTTGATTGGCTAGTCTTCCGACACCATATTAAATCATCTAGACAAAAATTAAAGAAAAATGTGGAGGGGGAGGGGGCAGAATCTCTTTAAATACGGGTAAAATAAGAAAACCACATGCCTCAATCTTTTCGCAGCACCTCAAATTGAGCTGTGAATGATTCTGGGACGTTAAAAACAGCCAAGGTGCGAGGAAGGGTGCGCGCACGAGCTACACTCATCCTAAACGATTTGGAGACGACTCAAGGTTGACGAGCTGTGCACGGCCAAAACGGTTTAGGTAGATCAGCACCTTTAACATCATTGAATCATATGTAGTAGGATACGATTTTAACAACAAGAAAGAGGAAGACAGGACGTCATATCTCTCCATGCTCTGTCATAATAAAACTGACAGTTGTATTTCATCTACCCTTCTTTTTATCACAACCTTCTGCCTACCAACTCAACCAGCAAGGTACCCCCCACACACACCTACGCAATCCAGAATAAACATTTCTAAACACAACATATTTTGAATGGACACTGTATGTGAATCAAACGGAAGACAAATTTTCGGTCTTTGGGAATAGAGTTTAAAAAACTGACAAACTTGGCAGTAGCATACTTTTCGCTTTTGCACCTACACAGGAACCGTTCGCTTCTATTAGAAAGTTAGAAACGCCAAAGGCGATCATGTTGCTCACCGATAGCAACTCCCAGAAAATCGGGAGGGGGGGGGTGGGCATGATAGTGAGGGCAGATTAACTCTCATGCTTGTGCCTTCCTGAAGGCTGCAAGTGATACTTTTAAAGAAAGTTACCCCAAGTATTGCAACGGAAACATTCTTTCATTTCACTTCTCATTTCAAAACGTTTGGTATAGGAAATTTATACTGCTGACACAGCGCAGAAACTGGTATTCATCTTCGTCGAGAAGCTTCTGTCCAAACCCGTCTAACACACCGCAACCACTTTGCATCTCCCATCAACCTTTTACCCAGCAAGACCTTTCATTGTGGTTGTGGTGTACTGTCGGCGTGAGCGCGGGTGATTAACACCATCTCCAATTGCCCCCTTGCGAACCAAAGACTTCGTCGCCTCTACGCCAAAGCCTCCTCGAGCAGGACTATGCTTGTGTGTCTGTTAGGCCTTAGGTTAGTAAGACTAGTAGCATTTCGCACCGAGCCTATCATGGTGTTATGTTTCGCTCTGCATGTGACTGCGGCGCAAAGTTATGTTCGAAGTAGCCAATGTCGATTTTGTTCTTGGACAACGTTGGCACAGTGTGATCGTTCAATATTAAAGCTTCGCGACACTCTGGTGTTGCGAACATGTTCTGTCTGTCCTTGCTTTCGTTTGCACACCTGCTCCTTTGTGTGGATGCACGTAGTATCCGGATGAACCGCGGACATGATCAAATTGTCTGCGGATCACTCCATCGTGTTAACCAGTTATCAATAAAGAGTGGTGTTTATTTTGAAATTGATATTAATTAAAAGAGCAGCGACATTTTATAAGATGGATAACTCTCCCGAAAAACCCTTGATGCGTTTGTGTTATTTTCATAAGTGACTTCAAATTGCCAGTGCACGAGGTCCGTGCCGCACTTCGAAGCAAATGGCTGTGTAGCCCTAAACTTTTGGCACTTGGAAGTGAGTGGCAGCACAACACCAACTTGTTACACGTGTCTCTTGCGCTCATACAATTAAGCTGATCCGCATGTAAGCACTCTAGTGAGCGGCAGCGACGATAGTCAGCGACCAGTGATGGAGATTTCTTACTGTAGGTCGTCGCGCTGCTCGGTTTCTGGATTCCTAGAAAACGATGCTCACCACCTTGATCGCTTGCTCCCGTTGCTTTTATGTCGGTTAGCCTCGTCGCGCGGCCGACCGAGCAATAGCGAAGAGGGTCGCCACGGCTTGTCTCGTTGCACGCTATACCACTTACATTAGGTTTAGACTTTATGGTTGTTAGCTCTTGCGAAAATGTTAAGCCTGACATTTTATCGAAGACTTTCTCCTTGCCGACCTTCAGACTGCTAGGAGAACTTTGGGTTCAAGTGAAATACGACCACATGATTTCTCAATTTGCTTATAAACTGAGAAGGAAAGTTGAGGAGGAAGTTGTTAGGAATTCAGTTCATGGTCTCATCAGGAATTCAGGAATGTTGTTCGCAACACTTTTTTAGTTGTGTTTTTCACTACTCAATGTGCCTCCCTCCCCCCCCCCCCCGCCCCCGTCCATACCATCACCACAAAATATTCCCAGAGGGCTAGTAAATACGCGTATGGGTTGCCAGAGTAACAAAACTCCGAAGGTTTGTATTAGAACCGCCTCGTGGCGCTGCAACCGAAACCATGGAGCCGCCATCTTGGGTCCTGGCGTCGACGGGGGCTTACCAAATCGGAAGAGCCTCGCTCGCGCGAAACCGAACACAGATGTTCACTGTTCGACTGCGAGGCAACGAACTATACGCGGAATGAACGAGCTGTAATCGGCACTCACCTAACAAAAGTTGTTTGTTGTAGTGGACTCCGAATCTCCGTTTTGCTATAGCCAGCCAAACCTTCTTCTTCCGTCTTGCAGTTGCGTTCTTTCCAAACATGATTCAGGAAAGTCTTTTTTCATCCTACTACCTGCTGCTGCCTTAAAACCGAAACAAGCAGACATTGTGCCACTAAGTATACAACCTCCTTGCTTTTGACGTCGGCAACCGCGTGGAAAAGTCGGCGGGTAAACGCGCGTTCAATGAGCAGCAGAGCGTGCGTGTGTCCAGTTGTTTGCTGGACCCCCAGATGTTGGTGATTAGAGCCGCTTGAAGCGCTCATGAAGGTGAGTCTAGCGGTGCTTGCGTCGCGTGATCGCTACCGTCCAATGATGCTCAGCAATCCAAAGCATGATTGGCTAGAGTAAGTGTGTTGTCGGCAAAACGCAAAAAAGGAGTGCGTTACCCTGTGAACCGATACAGTGACTCCAGCTCAGCATATAAAGCATTTTGTAAAAAAAAGTCCATACCCCTGTCAAAAAAGAAATGATTATACTCTTTGCAATTAACATCATCAATACAGAGCCTAACTTTAAAACAGCATGTGATGCATTATTTTGAGAAGTTTTCGAGGACTAAATTTGAACTTTAATCCGAACACCCGCAGTGGAAGCAAACGGGGTGCAAATATGAGCGCTAGCGCGTAACGGTCAACATCAGATGTCATACGTTCCGCAAAAAAACACCTAGCTAGGTGGCGCCAAGCCGCCACCCAATTTGCAGAACGCAAGCTTTGTCCGCCAATCTACGATAAAGCTCCTTGATACTCTCACCAAGTTCCACGCTCGCCGCCTTGTCTTCTGTGGGACGTTTGCCTCTAGGTGCGTTGCCGCAATCTGACTGCTCACTCAGCGAAAAGTCGGTTCCGTGACTTTCTTGGGAAAAACTCGATAGTCATTCAATTCGCAAAGCACATGTGAAAAAAGAAGCCACACACGTTCGCATTCACGCTGCCTGCACACACAAAAACATGTCTTAAACGCTCCGACAAGAAAAAAAAACTGAGAAGGTAAAACGAATGGGCGAGCACTCACTAATTAGACTCAAATCCACAGCTGGTATCGTGGGACACTTTTTTCACAAATACGTTCTTCGACATTTTTATTTTATTTAAAAAAAAGTGTGAAAGCGCTTGAGGTCCGATAGCTCATAACTAGCTTTGATTCGGTGTTTTGTTACGATGGCGGTGAAGATGCGGCGATTTTCTTTGGTTCCGACCAAGTTTATTATATGCAACGTGCACGTGCTTGTTTTAGGCGACTTAAGTTTGAATTTTCAAATATAAAAATATATTTTAACATTTATTTAATATTTGTAATAAAGCATGTTGGAGTGAATTGTATACTAAACTGAACCGTGGCTTCATTTCACTTTAACATGGCGGCAACAACCGCTGTCCCATGTGGCCTGTCCGACCTATTTGTTGTGAGTTCGTTGTCCTGCATTCATC
The DNA here is from genome assembly GCA_037355805.1 of Ixodes ricinus. NCBI lineage: Eukaryota > Metazoa > Arthropoda > Arachnida > Ixodida > Ixodidae > Ixodes > Ixodes ricinus. Next base: position 222,687 of record JAZHYW010012611.1, read on the forward strand.
TGCAGATGTCCGCATCAGCCACAAGCATACTGTCTTAATATTGTGTGCCCGTGGGAAAGAATATCCAGTCTTTTTAAAAGCAAGCCACCCTTGGCTGCGACTCGGACGTCATCGGCACCCACGAACTGCGTCCGCGAGCCTCACGTCATTTGCTTGGTTCCTTTACGTTTCGTGCGATGGAATATCCCAGCCCTGACATCAACTCCAAATGACCTATCTGGGAACAAAAATCTTTGAGAACGCGTCCTCTTTAAAATTCCATTAATACAATCAGTGGCTTTTACAACCTCAGTATTGTGTGCACGCCTCCAGAGCTCAAGAGAAAGTCTCTTTAATTGCGAGCACTTCGATATGATCGCTTTTAACTTCACAGTGTCCCGACTCTTTAATTGTCATTCTACAGAAAACGCTGCTTGACGCGAGCCTTTTGCATTGCTTCAACTCGCAGTGTGGGTCTGAAAATGTGAACTTGGTCCCGAATAAGCTGCTGCACTTCACTCACTCCCCGACACGCATCCCATAAGAGTTCTAGCAAAATGTAAAATATGAATGCAGAATTCGGTTTACGGCGGACACCTCGTTGCTTGAAACAGTTGGGCACACTGCTTACAGAAAGGATCGTGCTATTGACTATAGAGGTGTTTGGTCATGGTACTTTTCCTGATTACCACTTTTGGCGAAGACGTAACTTGGAGCTGGAGCTTCCCACAAGCATGGCAAGGAACGGCTATGCTGTGCGTACTGCCTGGCTTCCGTGAAAGTTGAGTCCTAATACTTGCTCAGCGAGCCGCTGGTGGTCATTACCACAAGCGTTTTTTGAATGTGTGCATACTAGAAGTCTTAAAGTTGTGTCAGAGTTCAGTATATAACATGGATTTATTTCCAGTGGCCCAAGTGCTGACAGTTCTACAAGACTGTGTGCTCAGTCCAATTGTTCTCAACATGTTTATTAATCTTGACCTTGCTTCCCTGCAATCGGACAACGTGCCTCCTTACGGACGACCTGATGCAGGTACCTGTTATCAGGTGACTCCAGAAACCACGAGGGTTAACAGAACAACATCGACAAAGTCCACTCATGCAGAGCTCTCCTTTCAATAATCACCAGCTCGAAAACATCTGTAGAAATGCTACTCGCCACCATCAGTCCCACTGAGGTAGAGCAGTGGCTGTGCTCTCTACTGTGAAGTGTATACTTTTACTGACTTTCTATTCGGTGTTTCCCCTCACCCCTTCTTGTTCCTTCTAAATTTACTGTAGGAATCTTGGCAGTGTCGACTGATCTCTAACAATTGCTGGGCCACGCATCCCCGCTTGGTCGCTACAGCGCCTATGTGGCCACCGGACATCCATCTTGCATGCATCGAAATTGAATTTGTGCTGAAGTTGCAGAGGCTGGCAGCAGCGTGCTGAAGACACTTTTTCTACTCGTTTGTCATCATTCGCCAAAGAAGTTGTTTGCAACGCTGTGCAAGCCGTAAGACTTGCCGTTGATAACACTAGAACATTTTAACTAGAGCGGAGTGCCGCAGGAAAAGGCTCAACTCCTCGAAAGCAAGTTTCGCCGGTCTCGTGGAGTGGTCAAAGCTTCCTTGGCACGCGGAAGTGCTGTGTCTCTGTGCCTTCGCACGCTTGGATGCCAATCAAAAATCGACGCCGTGTGGATGTGTTTTGTGAGTGCAATGTTCGTTAAGCCGTATGAGCCTCAGGAGACGCATTTTACTTTGTAACTTGCCGCACTCGAGGTCCAGAAATGAGATTGACCGAGCGTCAAGTAACGACGGAAATGGGGAAGAGGGAGTATGTATTTTTTTCATCGTTAGACGGTATGCGAAATGCACAACAGCTCCTCATCACTGATCAATGCTGGCTCAATATAAACGGACTTAATTGAACTTGACGTTTGTTCGCGGACCGCCTCATTGCGATTAGAAAGCGGATTGCACACCGCCATATGGGCCGCGCTTCAAAGACTTTCATTCTCGCTCTTTTGTACTTTTTGCAGTCAAAAAACTTCCTTGCTCCACAACCTTGCTCTATTTGTGCTCCCATATGATGCTTTTGAGTAAATTTGGAAGTCATCCTTGATTATTAGTGCATAGAGCAAGCGTAATGATCCTCCTTTTTATTAATAGTAACGCGCTGGAACATTTCGACGGTCAAGATCTCCTTGACTGATATATATGTCATCTACGTGCGACGCACCTTCAAAACTTTGTCGCGGAGCCGATTCTTAATCGGTCTCCAGACACGCAAAAGCACAAAGACGCACCACTTCGGCGTGACAATGAAGCTTTGATCACGGCGCGATAGCAGAGAAACGTCTTTTTGACGAGTTGTGGCTTTTTCCTGAGCCACTGGGATTTCGTAAATATTTTATTGTGTTCTTAACGTCAAGTGTCACAGTTAAACGGAATTTCTTTATAAAAAGTTTTCGGCGGATGACGACGAACGAGAAGATTACGCGTCTACAGCACGTTGACGCCACCCTCTGCAACGCTAGGAAAAACGCGGTTTCACTGCATGCAAGATGGCCGTGCGGGGACCTCACTTGCAGAGCGAGGATGCGCCATCCAGTAATTGTCATTATGATCAGTGGTACAAACGTGGTAGAGGGGCTGATAGTGATAAACCGGAAGTTCCGAGTGGCACCCCCCCGGTTGCCGCCATGTTGTACGCAAAAGTGACCACTCGACACGTGAACTCACAAGAGCCGTGACGTCATCTTTAAGATGGAAGCGCCCAGAGCTGGCGGATGCGAGTTTGTTCGTTCAGCGGTAGCTGGGATCTGCAGCTGCTTACCGACGTCTTCGTGCTTCTTCGTGCTCGCTGATGCAAGTATAATGTGAAAATATGAAGGAATGAGACTTTATACATTTTTGCGCACGATTACTCTGGATCATCTTGAGATTAACGCCTGTGAGACAGCATCAGCCATATCGCCATACCGGTGTTCGGATTTTTGGCTGTGTTCGAGGATCGATTGAACTTTGAGTCTTTTAGCATAATATGTTCGCATTCTCTTAGTTTTGTTTGGACGTTAGAATGTCTGAGAATCGACGCGAAATGTATGCGTCGGACGTAGGGCCTAGGGAAATTTGTTTAAGCCCTAGGTAACTGCACAATCACAGCAACTTTTAGCAAGAAAGCTCCTGCGATCTGCACGCCGACCGCACACGGCCGAGGCTCCTTCTTGTGCTTCTTACCACAGCCGAAGCGTCTATGTGCTAAGGTTGATAGGGGTCGTCCGGAAAAACTCTGCTGTGGTGAGAAGCCCCAGAAGGACTTTGTGCCGTGCGCGGTCGGCGTACTTTCGATGAGATTTTCACCTTCGGGTAATTTGTGATTCATTGTGATAGATGTGGGTGCTCCCTCTTTGAGTAAAGACGACGATTGTTGCTCGGCACAGTCAGCAGGTGACTCGCGAAATATTCCATGCTTATTACATTTCCAAATATACTGATGAGTGTGTCAGTGCTCATCAGTATGGAGATGTGGTTCAAATACTTTAAGGTAGTACAATGCGCAAGTTTATCCTGAAGCTACTGTTGATTACATGCATCTAAGAGGTTTTAAACCTGGTTCACACTGTTGCAACCGACTATGACCAAGTTGAACACAACAAGGTTTTAAGTTGCTTACGACTAACATTGCTGCTGCGCAGCATGGTTATAAGCTGTCACAAGAGGCTTACAGACTGGTTTTGTCGGACTCAGTCCTAGCCGGTATTAACAGTGTGGACCAGCCTTTAGACTAAAATTGCACCGAGCATTGGGTCTTCGACGTGATTTCCAAAAATGTTTTAAGAGACTCCCTTCAACTTTAACAGATCCTCAAATATTTAAAAGCTGAAGTAGGGAGCCTTCACATTCAAAGCTGGGTCTCTTTGATTTGAATGTGTCTACCACTGTACAAGCGAGAACGCCTGGCAGGTGTGCGAGTTTCCATTGCAACCTCTCCACTATACAAGCGAGAGCACCTGCCAGGTGTGCGATTTTCCACTGCAACCATCGTACCACTACACATTCTATACCAGAGCAGAGCATTTTAATCAAATCATTTAACCTGTTTTCTCAGCCATGCAAACTATGTGTGCAAACCCGGGTTCTAGGAGTCACAAATATGACCGGGGTAAATTAAAACGTCACTAAGGCAAACAATATTAACCTTCATTAGCCACAGTAGTAGTACTCTGTGTGGCTCGCAAGGCTAGACATATATGCAGGGGCCCGTAAGGGAGAAAATAACGGAAATGACGAGCTTAACAGGGTCCCGTCAACACTTTTAAGCAACTCTAGGCCCGCGCGCCTCAACACCGACGACACGCATGGCAGGCCGGCGCGGAGAAAACGGCGTACGCGAGCGCTACGACGCCCAGCTAAGAGCGTGTTCTAACAACCCGCTGCAACCCGCTAAACACCAGCAACCAAACCGCGCCATCCCGCTGGACGCCGCGCAAAAAGCCTGTGAGCGCTGACCGAGAGATACGCTCCCGCTAGCGTGACAAAGGACGAGACGACACTTCAAAGTAAAAACCATCCAATTCTTCACGCGTGTCGCCGTCCCGAACACATCCATGGCGTTTATTCTAATATCCGTGTCTAAGCGTTTGACAGAACAGACGCGACCGACAGCAACGCGAACATTCTTAACAATCTGATTAGCATCCCAGCAGTGCTCCGGTATCGCAGAACATTCACGGGATTCTCAAGATAGCGTCTAGCACTTACGCAAGGTTTCAACGAACAGCCTCGACAAGTTATACCGATCGTTTGCCTAAAGCCAGCCAAAATTCCTTAGAACTGCGACGCGACACCGCCTCGGGCCAGCGACACGAAATCGCGCAGAGGAATTAAGCGTCGAAAAAAGTTAAATATCATCCGAATTACGGTGGCAACGTGAGCTACGGTGTTCGGAAGATCATCCAGCATACGTACTATCACGATCAATATGAGTGCGAACACCGCTCAGCGTGACCCGCGGTACTATCAGTGCCCCCTGGCGATTGCTCTTTGAAGCATAAGTGCACCTTGAGGTCGAGACATATCGTCTCTAGCGATCGCCGCACCACTCTGCACTTCCGGGTCGTCTGCTAGCAAAAAACGGTCGGCGAAACCGCGACACTGTTCACCAATGACGAAACGCATTTTTCGCTAGCAATGTGCGCCAGCAGAAAAAAAAAAACTTGTATAAATATTTTTAGGGTCATCTTTTTTATTAGGACGTTCTAGTAGATTATTCCCATTACTCCGATAACAAGACCCGATACTTCGCCGACGCGTGCATAATATTGTTATCTGAGGTATCAAAAACAATCAACTAAGAGTGCCTATTATTTTCTTCGCGCGAGTTTTGCGAGAGCAAAGGACCACCAATGCTCAGAGACAAGAAGTTAGCGCGGTGCGAGCGTGGGTGATACCCTTCATTATAAAAAAAACAGCGCGAATAAAACGACGATGGCGTAGATGAAACTCACGGGACGTCCTCGTCGTTGTTGTTTTTTTTCGCGCTGTTTTTTATGATGAAGGATATCACCCACGCTCGCATCGCGCTAACTTCTTGCCTGTGCGTATTGGTGGTCCTTTGCTCTCGCAAAACTCACGTGAAGGAAATAATAGGCAGTCTTGGTTGATTGTTTTGATACCTCGATAACAATATGATGCATTCTTAGAGGCGTCGGCGAAGTGTCGGCTATTGTTATCGGAGTATTGGGAATAATCTACTAAAACGTCCTAATAAAAAAGATGACCATAAAAATATTTATACAAGTTATTTCTGCTAGCGCACATTGCTAGCAAAAAATGCGCTTCGTCATTGCTGAACAGTTTAGTGGTTTTGCCGACCGTTTTTCGCTAGCAGACGACCCGGAAGTGCAGAGTGGTGCGGCGATCGCTAGAGACGATATGTCTCGACCGCAAGGTGCACTTATACTTCTAAGAGCAATCGGCAGGGGGCACTGATAGTACCGCGGGTCACGCTGAGCGGTGTTCGCACTCATATTGATCGTGATAGTACATACTCATCGGGAATGCGTTATGAATATGAAATTGGCAAAACTTACCTGAAGTATGACTTCGCCAACGCACGTTGAGACAGGCATTTGTCTGACCGAACGGAAAAGATTCTGGAAGCTGCTTGTGGCTTTGAATCATAACGAAGCAATAGATTGAAATACGACTAGCCATAAATATGAGTTTTTAAACTGGGGCTGCTCTCAGATGAGTGACGATAAGTATGCCTGCCGGGTATTATGTGTGTACTTTTCCAATAAACTTTAGTTGCGAGTGCGCCCAGTCCTGCTGTCTTTCTCTTTGTGCGTGTATTTTTCGGCGCTTTTCCACCCTACATATAATTTCGGTTTCGACCCAACGTGACCATTAAGGGAGTTATCGTTTTCTCTACGCAGTTTGAAGTAAATGTTTGGGCCGGGCAGACATAGTGTCCCAGCTTCTCTTGTTATACATTCCATATTAACCTTTCTTTGCTGATTGATATCTACATCAACTTATGTGCAAAAAACACACAAACAGGGTGCTCGACATCTTAATTTAAGTTGATTTTTTTATTTGTGAGGAAATTCGATTGCTTAATTAATCATCAGATGTTTGTTTTAAGGTTTTATTTCCACTTAAATTTTTTTTTGTCTGGAACATTGGTCGTGTTGCGCGGCTCAGTAAAAGCGGGTTGTTTTGAGATTTTCAAGATCCCGTACAGCCCACAATGCACCAATGACGTAGGTAGAGGGGAGGCGGGGGAGCATTAAGGGGGAGCCCTCTTCCTCCTCGTCCCTCCTCCTCCTCTATCCTCCTGCGCATCCTCCCCCTCCTCTTTCCCGCTTGGTGCATTATGAGACTTGTCCCATAATCCAACGCGCGTCACCACGGTGCATTATGGCACGTTTCCCATAATGCACCGCGCGGTTACGCAGACGGCGACGCGTCACGTCGACGCGTTACGGCTACCGTTACGGTGGCCGTCGGCGTAACCGAAACGCGTCGGCATAACGCTTTTCGTGACGCGTCAGCGTCGGCGCAGCCGTAACGCGCCGGAGTAACGCTTTTCGGAAAGCGTCGGCGTAACCATAACACGTCGGCGTAACGCTTTTTCGTGACTCGTCGGCGTCGCGTAACGCTTTTTCATTACACGTCGGCTTCGCGTAACGCTTTTTCATTACACGTCGCGCAACGCGTCGGCGTAAAGCCTTTCGTGACGTGTCGCTGTCGCGCAACGCGTCGGCGTAACACTTTTTCGTAACCCGTTGACGTAACGCTTTTTCGTGACGCGTCGCGTAAAGCGTCAGCGTAATGCTTTTCTGTGACGTGTTGGTGTCACGTAATCTGAGGCGTCATGTTCTTCGTTACGGCTCGGCGTCGCGTGTTGCGTCGGCGTAACGCTTTTCGTGACGAGTCGGCGTCGCGTAACTCGTCGGTGTAACGCTTTTTGTGACGCGTCGGACACTTTTTCGTGACGCTTCGGCGTCGCGTAACGCGTCGACGTAACGCTTGTTGGTGACGCCTCGGCGTCGTGTTACGCGTCTGAGTAACGCTTTTTGTGACGCGTCGGCGTCACTTACGCGTCGGCGTAACACTTTTTTATGACGATTCGCCGTCGCGCAACGCGGCGGCGTAACGCTTTTTCGTGACGTGTCGCTGTCGCGCAACGCGTCGGCGTAACACTTTTTCGTAACCCGTTGACGTAACGCTTTTTCGTGACGCGTCGCGTAAAGCGTCAGCGTAATGCTTTTCTGTGACGTGTTGGTGTCACGTAATCTGAGGCGTCATGTTCTTCGTTACGGCTCGGCGTCGCGTGTTGCGTCGGCGTAACGCTTTTTCGTGACGAGTCGGCGTTGCGTAACTCGTCGGTGTAACGCTTTTTGTGACGCATCGGACACTTTTTCGTGACGCTTCGGCGTCGCGTAACGCGTCGACGTAACACTTGTTGGTGACGCCTCGGCGTCGTGTTACGCGTCTGAGTAACGCTTTTTTGTGACGCGTCGGTGTCACTTACGCGTCGGCGTAACACGTTTTTATGACGATTCGCCGTCGCGTAACGCTGGCGGCGTAACGCTTTCTCGTGACGCCTCGGTGTCGCGTAACGCGTCAACGTAATGCTTTTCCTGGCGCGTCGTGAAAAAGTTACGCCGACGCTTTACTGTTACGCCGACGGTGACGCCGCTCAAGCTGGAAACGGGCGGCTAAGAGCTGCGTTCTAAGAATAAATAAACATCAATCAATTAAGGTTTTAAAGTCTGATGGTTAAGGTTTTATAGGCAAAAATGCTTCTCTGTCTAAATAGTGCTCTAGAACACTGAAGCATCCCGGCGATGTTGCCGCGATTTGGCTGTGCAGTGCCGTCATTTGGTGTTGCAAAACAGAGCCCGATATAGGCTTTAGATATACCGAGGACAGAACTTCATATAATTTCAGCAATATCGTTTAGAAGCTGTTTGCAGAAACGGCAAATGTTGCCGGCATGTAGCCGCAATCTGGCCGTCATGCAGCGATATTTTTGGAAGTTGGCAGAAATGGCAAATGTTGCCGTCATGTAGCCGGGATGCCGACATATTGGTTGAGCGCTGACAGAAACGGCAAATGTTGTCGTCTTGTAGCCGTCATGTAGCCGGGATGCAGCAATATCTTTTGAAAGCTTGCAGAAACGGAAAATGTTGCCGTGATGTAGCCGTCATGTAGCCGGGATGCAGCAATATTTTTTGGAAGGGGGCAGAAACGGCCAATTTTTCCGTCATGTAGCCGGGATGACGCGATATATTTTTGGACGTTGGCAAAAACGGCAAAGTTTGCCGCCATGTTTCCAGCTCAATGCCACATCACGAATGCTGGCTCTAGTCTGGTCAAGCTGGACCCATTTGAGGCCACGTTAACCATGCTGAGACCAATGTTGGCACAATATCTTGTGCTGCCTGGGAATATATAAGGTATATTGGGGAAGCCGGCCAAACATGAGTTAAATTACCCGATTTTGCCCCAATTTTGGCCCTATCTTTAGTGCTCTCTGAGGTATCTTCAAGAAGAGGCTACAGGTTTATAAACCCGCAACGATCAGGAAGAAACCAAAGGGTACGCAAGGAATGGCACCAGAATACTAAAATAGTTACACTTGCTATGGTTTAGTTTTTTCTGACCGAAGACCAGGTAAGAAGTGTCTGTTTTTCTGAATGCTTAACAAACTCGCGGACCTTTGAAGAGCCAGAGCATGGAACTTTCGGGCTCCACTTAAGTAGAACAATGACTCTGAACTTACACACTAAGACAGAATTCAGCGTTCATAAATATGGGAAGTGTCGCGTTTCATGTACAAAACTTTACTTTGTTGGTCATGTGAGAGCGAATTGCCTTTGTTTTTAAGCTTAGGAGGATCATTGATTTCTTTGTCATTTATTTTTCCCTCCGTGATTATTGGAATATTTCGCGCTCACCGAATTACACAGCTCTTATACCTTTATTGCCGGTGCATAAGGTGGCTGTAGATTTATAGATACTTTAGTAGAAAAGGAGAAATCAGACGAGTGAGAGGCTGGGTAAGAACGACAGCTTGTGGCACACCATACGTTTTATGTTCCATACGATGAATGGAAACGCACGTGTGAAAGGGTTCTCGCTTTGAAACACAGTTCTCATTTAGATGTGCATAAAGAGGATTGCTCAAGTGAGTTTTCCTGTGGAGGACTGTGTAGATAAATAGCGCATGCTTTTTTATTTGATTATTTAAAATTGTTGCAAAACATGCAAATTTATCAACGACCTCGGCAATAAATATTAGGTAAGCTGCTATTGCGGAGAACTAGAGCTCGGAATAGATTATCATGTGTTTTTCGTTCCATTATACGTGATCCTTTAGTGAAGAATGTAGACTTGAAACAAAGGTAGTACGCAAGGGAAACGCGCAACTCAAGCAAGAGCAGGGCAAACTCTCGGGCCTAACTTGGGCCCAGTTACGTTTGAATTAATGACGCTTGTCCGGGCAAAAGTATGTTGATTAACTATAGCCCTAGGTGGGCGACCCTGGGGGATGTGAAACTTTTGGTTTTCTCTGGTCTGGCCACAGAAGTGCCAAATTAATTACCATTCTTCAGCCATAACTGAAAAAGTGAATCCTTATTTGGGTATTCCAGACGTGCCAAACTTTGACTTTTCTCTCGCCCGGAACAGGACTTTTAATGTTAATACATTAGTTCCGCCATAACTTCCAGAATAAATCGTAATATGTAAATGCTGGACATGGAACAGTTTGGCTCCTTCTGGTCCGCCACAGGAGTGCCAAATCGAGAGTGATATTTCAGCCATAGCTGCCAAACAAATCAATTGGGAATTTCCTGCCCAAGTTTTTTTCCGGTCCGCAGTGTCAAAATAATGTCATACGGTGCCCAATGCCTAATAATCGTATTTGGGATTACGGACGTGCGAATTTGGCTTCTTTGGTCCGCCACCCGAGTGTCAAAATAAGTGTCATACGGGAGCCAACAATGCCTAACTAAATCGTAATTTGGGGATTACGGACGTGCCGAATTTTGGCTTTTCTTTGGTTCGCCGCAGAAGTCAAGAAGCAAGAGCCATTCTTGAGCCATAACTCCCAGAGGAAACCCTAATTTTGGAATTGTATATGTCAAAAAATTTGGCTTCTCTCTGGTCCACCACGGGAGTGCCAAAGCAAGTGCTTTACATGAGCCATAACTTTCAAACTAAATCCGAAGAGGGATTCCGGACGTTGCTAATATTTAGCTTTTCTCTGCTCGGACACAGGTGTGCTGAAGTAAGATTCATACTTGAGACATAACTGTAAAAAAAAATCCTAATTCGAAAATTCCGGCCTTCCCAAAGTTTGGCTTTTATGTGTGTCAGAAAGAGGAGGAGTGCCAAAGTAGGAGCCATAATTCAGCCGGACCTGCAAAAGTAAAATTGAATTGTAAGAGTCCAAACGTCCCAAATCACAGCTTTCTTCTGGTCCGCCACATGACAGCCAAACTTAGAACCATACTTGAACGATGACTGCAAATCTGAATCCTTATTTAAAGGTGCCATTATGAACAAGCTTTTTCTTTTATCGGGTCCGCCACAGGAGCGTGAATTAAGTGATAAACTTGAGCCATAACTGCCAAAGTAAGTCCTTATTTGAGAAATCGGGGCATGCCGAAGTTCGGATATTTTCAGGTTCTCCACTGGTGGGCAAACTATGTCCCAAAAGCGACAAAAAAGCCCAGTGGCCTGTCAAAGTTTGTCGTTTCTATGCTGTGCCGCAAAAGTAATATTTTACGCGCTACAGAACAAAATTAAATGAAATCTTCGTCCAAAACATGATGATCATATTCTATCATTTCCGTTCTCAAGCAGCAGAGCGAAGTGTGGCAGAGTAACGCCCGTCAAGGCCGATAATCGGTTCCAATATCGGCATAATGTTCAGTTTTGCACCACCGCTCGATATCCGGCAGGCATTGGAGCACTGTCATTTCGCCACCGAAGCAGAAGAGGCAGAATATTGTGCAAATACTCTACAATACGTCTGATTTGTTTTTGTCGGAAGTCGTGCAAGTCTGTTTTGTATGGGACAGATGCAACACACAATTAAAATGACCGCGCCCAGAAATTTATTAAACCACTATCATTTCAGATAGCTTTTCATCAACACATTAAACACGTCTAAGATTTCTGTAAAACGATAAGAAAATTATTAAGTATAATTTAACACATTTTTTATGCCATGCAAATCTAGAAACTCAAACACGAAGTACTGTGGTGATTGAAATGAGGACTACGATGAAAACATGCTAGCGGGGTTCTTACTAATAAAAAAAGCGATGGCAAGTATTCCGTGATATATGCATAGTCCGACTCGTGCACTGTCGAGCAACACAACCAGAAGGTCGACAAAGAAGAATGTCGTCCACCTTCAACGGAAGTCTCGCTTTTGCCGAGGAGCGTAACTTTTCGAAGCGCGTCCAACAAGTACAGCACAACAATCCCATGGACTCAGACGACGAAAATGACCACAATCGAAAAGTTGGCACAAATTGATTCCGGTTGTTTACGACGCGAATCTACGACCACAATTGAAACGCGCGAAAAGCTGCAGAAAACTGAAGAGCCTGTTTTTGAAACCGGACGTACGTAGCCCCGTTACTATCCCGAAAACGAACACACGCCAGTGACGAAGACTGCAGCCCCAGTGATGATATAAGTGCGTACGAGTGAGCAACGTGACAACTTTTCGTCCTCGCGTTTCTGTCCCACGTGAACTTGGGAGAGAGGTCGCGTGTTCCGCTGCACCCCCTGATTTCCATGAAGCGGCCGTGCCGCTCGCTCGCAGTCACACGAAGATACAAAAGCAGGAAGGGAGGCTTACAAGGACACGGACACCCCCAAATAATTTTTTTTTATTTCTTGGTACTCTATTAATTATGCTGTAAGAAGACTACCCAATCAATATTTCGCTCGAGCGTCGCGGAAATTTTCAGTAAAGTCAAGAAATGCAACTGCTCGAAACCTGAACCGGAAGTGAACTGGGCAGGAAGAAGACATATGGAAAAGTACACCGTTACCAAAAGCCGCGTGACTGTGCAACTTTTTTTTAATTAACGCATTTGCAGTTTTTTTTTAGAATTCCCTAAAGTGAGAATCAAGTTTTTATTTTATTTGTAAATTTGAATGAGTACCTCTAAAAAGAAACGAACTTCGAGTCGCAAATTGTGTTCTGGGTTGTTGGGCTCTCTTGTGTCATGTAAAGATAAAACAAAACAAAAAAACATTGACGATAATAAATACCTGTCGGTGGCCCTTGAACAAAAGGCGAGGTCGAAGGGAGATGGAAAATGCTGCTAAGTTCCCTCTGAATTTTTGAGTGACTGATAGTATTTTAAGAAAAAGGAAAGCAAAAGTAGTGTTTTATTCGCGGAGGCTTAAAGTGTCACCTATATATATTTATTTATTTTTATGGGGGAGCGAGGGAATAAAAAATTGTCAGAGGAAAGTTTGCCGGGTTGATGTTGTCAAATGCTTAAAAGGAACGTTAAGAAAATCGTGGCTGCCAGGATCTAATATCAAAGTATGCTCAAACATTCCCCCGAGTGTAAAGCGAGAGCGGTAGCACAGAGCCACGGTCTCTTCTGCCTTTTGTTATCACTGGTATTAGACAGTTTCAACTCACAATGCAAGAAACGCAGAGAGCTCCACTCACTTTTGTAACGCTTCGCCAGATAATGTCAGGTGTTGAGGAGACGTGCGCGCACCATCATCGCGCAGCGCTCGCTCGATGTCAGCAGTTGCGGTAGCGTCGAACAAGTGTCGCGGCGCATCCGGATATTCGCGTCTCCAGCTCGTTGCTCGCTCTCTGGCGGGGGAATCAGGAAGCGCTCTAGTAAGGGCCCCGGTTCTCCAGCTCAGCGGGCGCGGCGGAACGTCTCCCATCTTTGCTGGCGAAATGTCATTTCCGTCTGCTAACAACACTCTTCACAGTCCCAATGCAGTGCTGGAGTCGGCTTGTGATTGTACTTTACTAGGGAGTTTTAGTATCGGGCATAAAAGCTAACGCAAGCGCCGTGCGTTTGCATTAGGGTTGCTTGCTCCGCGCTGCCCATTCGCGTTGCAGCCATGCTCCAATCCCCGCAATTTCGGCCTCCGTGCGCGCGCAGTGTGTAACAAGCAACGCTAACGCAAGCACGCAGTGCTTGCGTTAGCTCTTTTTACGCAACACTAAAACACACTGCTGTTACACCGATTTCCACCGCCAACGAAACGTGCTGCAGTGAGCAGACGCGGAAGCGGGTAGGCGTTCCTCTGAACTGGAAAGGTCGAGAATGGCAGAACGATAGCGCGTATAAATGAAAGAAACCAGACGATCTGGGCAAAATTGATAATAATAATAAATTAATATAAAAAAAAACCGATGAGGTTTTTTTTGCTTTTGTTATGTAATTAAGAGGGCTCGGGGGTCGGGGGGGGGAGGGGCATTTGTTTCGGAAGGTATGGCGGTGACTTTTGAAGATGCGACTTTCATAGCACCATATCATTTAGCCACAGTTAATAGTAACTTTACATGCAAATTTCAGACTAGCTGAAATGCTTTCATGAATTTTAGGCTATTTTTATTTTATAACTTGTTAATTAAAAATGCTGTAATTCACACCAGTGATGATAAATTGCACAACTTTGATAGCCATACTTGTTAGCGTGTTTGAAATAAGAGAATAATAAAACAAAGTATATTAGAGCTTGAAATACTACGCATTAAAATATCTGAATTGTATTAGTATTATTAGGGCTGGACGTCGATTAAAAATTTTAACCCGATTGATCATCACCTTTTAGTCGATTAATTGCTTGATTGATGATATATCATTTGCTATGCAAAATATATTTAAAAAAGTTAAAATTATAATTCGTTTGTTTCATTCAATATATGATAAATGGTGCAATATGGAATTTGGATTGTGAATCAACCTCGATATGTAGTTAAGAACACTTCAAATGCACTCACTCTAAAAATTATTACTTCAGCTGCATGAGGCAAAGAAGTTCGTTGGATATTCTCCTGCAAGAGCGGCCTCCTATGATTGTTCACAATAGTCCCTGCTGCGCTAAACGGAGACTCGAACAACGTTGAAGTCCCCGGGACACGTACAACCTTCTGCTCTCGACTTGAGTTACAAATCGCATTCTTGCATTTTACTTTATCCTAAAATGTGACTTAAATGTCGCCCTTTATACAGGTTTACTCGCCAGCGCCAGCGTGGTGAAAGCGTTTTATTTTTATGTTAGTTTGTTTTGCAAAATTTTAACGATTAACTGGTTGGAAGTTTGAATGGCGCTAAAAACATTGATTGATGGCCAGTTTGTAATGAATGCAAATGTGAGTCAACGTAGTTTGGTCTCACTTTGCTGTCTTTTTATCATATAAAGAACTCTGACATCGCCATCAAGACAAAAAATGGTCGAACACGGGATGTAATATAAAGTCAAATATATAACGCATCGCTTTAAAAAAAAACACGACACTCACTTCTGCTTTCTGACTTGGATTCCGCCTTTGGTTTTTCTAGCGAGAAAACGCGTTTCCTAACTCAGATGTTTTGTGAACATATTAAAAATACATCACCCGTTGTAATATTCTGTAAGCATTTTATTGATGGTATTATTCTTGTGCATAGAAATAATTTTAAGCAATTAATCGTATAAATACTCCAAAATCCATTAAATGGCCCATCCGTTCAGTATATAACATAATAATTGTCTGAGCGAGAAACGGCAGCAAGAACACAAAAATCAGCGCTGATTTCTGTAACAAATACAATATTCTATCCTACCTCTAAGGTGTATAAAAAAACCTGTCTTTAAAAAGATATTGGACTCTCCAAAATATTTTTAAGTGCCTGGATCGGACAAAGTATGTACGAAATAAGATTCCCGCAAGCAACTTTTTTTGGCACAGCAATTACGATGTGAGACATTATTGAGTTATGAAAGAATCCGAAATTAAGAAGCATACCTAGAAATTAAATCCAAAATTAAAGTTAGTTTTGTTTTCGTTCCTGAATTGAAAACGTGCCTCCTGGCGTAAATTTTGTGATACCATTTTTTGTTTTGCGGATAAAGAGGTGACCTGCGCTCATAAAACCCTAGCTTACTCGTTTATGCTGAAATAATTTGTGTCACTCAGTACAGCCGGTACAGTAAACAGACTCAGCAACCAGTATACCTGCACACCTACGACCCTCACTATAACCGCCCTTTTGCAAAACGATTGGAGAAGCCTATAGTGAATTGGAGTCGCGAATAGGCGTATGTACTTACGTTGCGACTACAATAGTTTGCCGCTACCGGCGTTTTGCAAAATCGTCGTTGTCTGGTCGAGCTGCGACAAAATATTCGACCCACCTCTGGACTGGAGATATTAAGATACACGCAAATGAAAATAAACCGAGGTGAGCTCAATTATACCTGAATTTGATTTAATTAGGTTGCAGGCCACACGCGTACCACCAATGACTCATCGCTCGTCTCTCTCTAAACATAAATAGACCATCGCCAGCGGGGCCTGCTGTGATTACTTAACTATGGTATATGTTACAGATTCGAGATCTCCAAGATGACAAATGCAAAAAAAAGATATCTGTTACACTTCGCCGTCGAGCGCAGCGAACCCGGCGTAGCGCAGCGCATACAGGTACTGAGTGGTCGCATATATCGTTTTCCTGCTCGCGAGCCAAAAAAGACTCCATCGCTATGCGCTACGCTGCGTTCGCCGCACTCAACGTCGGAGTAGAACAGAACCGTAAACGTACAACCAGACAGTGAAGCCTGACACTTGCTTGGTGATTTGTAACCGAAGACGCAAGATGTCCAACAAACCTTCACGCAGGAAACCTAACTCTGGCACTTGATAAGAAATTTAGGCACAGAAGTGTCAGACGGCAGCTGAACTATAACGAAACAAAGTCTAACTTTGGCGCTTGTTTGGCGATTTCGGCCTAAAGGGGCTGCCGGTGTTCTGTGTATTTTCTGTGTCCAGTGATATATGTGTCTCTATCATGTGGCGTTCAAAAATAACATATATATATATATATTAAAAGAAAAAACAATTGACGCTTCTTGACATTGCTTTTTTGCCGTTTTGAGCGCCGTCTCTTGGAAGCTATATTAATTACAGGAGGGAAGAAAGTTTCCTCAGTCGGGAGAAAAAAGGTTCAATTTTCCTCCGTTCTTAGGGGAGGAACTTGTTCTCCAGGAGCAAAAATAGGTAGCAACTTTCCCCCTCTTCTTTAAGAGAGAAAACGTCTACCCCGTTTTGTAGGAGGAAATTTCCTTCCTTTGATAGAGCAACATATGGGACACGCGAGTTTCTCCTTCTAAGAGATGAAGTATTACTCCTTTCTTTTAGTTTGTACCGTGAGAGATTTTAAAGCAATTATTGTATACGTTTCCCGAATAGTGCTGGGAAAAAATCAAGTCTTGCCACAGGGACTGTTATTTTCAGGGTTGTTCACCTCTTCTGCGAATAGTTTATGAAGTCAGTAAAAATTGTATATTAGGCGTACTCTCTGCCCATCGGGTTCCTGTGCATCACATTTGCGGAAAGTTCTCACATGTTTGACTGCTCGTGTAAAATGTATAGTAGTGTTTCTCTATCAATGCGTGCCATGTCTGCTTTTAACAGAATGCTTATTCGCCTGTTGTCAGAAATGATTTGATTTTCTTTTCACATTAACTGAAAAGGAGAAGGCAGAAACCAAAAATAATTCTTGAACTCGTTTTATGAATCGACTACCAATGGCGCCTGACTCGTCGGAAAATATCGTCTACTGTGACGAGATGTATATTTCCTAGTACACGTCTGGAAATAGAGAATCGATGCACTGAAATCTCACAGCGTGAAAGTGGCAAGTCATGGGAACTGTGGAAAAAAGAAGAAAACTGCAGTTCTTCTGTGCGTAACTACACATAATGACCTCTCATACTATTTTCCTTAACAAAGAAAAATGGTAAGCAACGAAGTATGACGATACAAATTTTCTGTTTGATTTTTATTTGCGGTTTTTACAAGCTATATGACCATTTTTGTGACCTATGAACTTAAAGTCATTAAAATGCAAGCCAGCAAGTTTTTTTTTATTATTTCTTGGTATCCACGCACCTGCGAGAGCCTCTACTTGTGCAGGGGAGGGGCCACAGGTAAACATACGATTTCATTTCTGCACCACGCTTTTACCACGAGTAGAGTCTCCCTCTATTATAAGCTGTTATAATTGGAGTCAAGAAACAATGTTAAATATACAAGAACTTGCCGTAGTTGGTCCAACAATGTGGTGTATAGGATCCCAGTCCTATTTCCATACAGATCAATGCCCAAATGTATGTGTGCAGATGAAACAGGATATGATATTATACTTTGCTTGTTCTTTTTTTATTTTCTGTAATTGGAATAAAAACAAATCTACGTGTCAAAAAAGGTCCGTCGCGTTCAATTTAATACATCTCGTACCAATCCCACACTAGCGCTAGATTTTAGTTTTTGTTTTCACAAGCCGGTGTGTCTTGACAGCAACTGTGGCACCTCTTGGCAGCGGCTCTTGGATCCGGCTTCATCAAAACAATGTTCAACAAACGTTTATGGCAGACGAAAGTCGTCGAATGCACTGAGATTTAGTGAAATGTTACCCATATCTTTTCAAAATCTTTCTTATAGAAAATAAACTACTAACACACGGTTACCATCTGTTTGTCTGTCGCATTTTGACATTTTTATTATCTTCTGCCTAATAATATTTTATGCCAGAATTTATAGGGAGGACTTAGACTTTCCTTCTTTGAAAGAAAAACACACAAAAAAACATTTTCTTGGGTGTCAAAAACAAAAATCAGATAAGACCAAAGAACATGCAAATGTTGACCATACAAAATTAATTAAAACTATAAAATAACATTATAAAAGCTTTGGTGGACACATTTTTGACAAAACCTGCAAGCATCGAGTTCTACAACGTTTGCTACAGTTAGGACGGTCTCCGTAGGTGTACGCTTACTTTAATTCAGTAGCATCAAAGGGATGCCTAACCGAAATTTGGATGCCACAAAATAAGGTTGCACGAGTGTTCGACGGGGCGCCACAAACCCCTAAACAACACTCATAAAGCGATATCCCGAACGGATGGCCGTATTTTTTTCTAAAAATAAAGATGCGATTGAGTTAGAATCGCGACGTCGCGTTTCCTGCCCAATAGTTGAGGAGGAGGGAAAACGCCCTTGCTTCACTCCTTTTCGCGTACTCGAGGTGTCAAAGCGACAAGAGGAGGAAAGGAGAATTGCAATGTCACGGGCGTTTCGGCCTTGTTCAAGCGCACTCTTCTTTCGCAGAGATCGACCACCCGTTGAAGATGTCGCTTCATGGTTACGCCATTCAGGTTTGTAGCGCCCCACCTGTGCTTCTTTGTTGTTTTCTTAACTAATTTCGGTTCAGCAGCCCTTTAACAAACTCGTGTCTCAAAAAGCCGGCATCGGCTGCGTGGCTGAAAAGCCGGCGTCAGCGGCGTGACACGAAGATCCTGATTGGTCGATTGGGTCATGACGTGACAGCCACATGACCTCGCCCCGGAATTTCAAATGACTCACAACGCCCACGTAAAACGGGACGTCACGCGTAGAATAAGAATGATAAAAAAAACATTGCTTCTAATGCGAATTAACGGTCGCCGCTTGTCTCAAATGGTTTCACTTTATAAAGTAATTCATTTGCCTTGCAAAAAATTTGAAGTATTTTAGGTGGGATTTTAGACCACGACCCTCCGGTTGCGCGAGGCACGCAGCTGACAAATCCATGTCCACCGTACTGCCTGCTCACGGCGAGGAAGAGATTGGAAAGCGAATGAGACGGCGATGCAAATGGGGCCCGAAAACGCTATTGTGTAAAACACTAAAAGGCGACGCTTAAAGGGGCACTGACACCCCAAAGGTCGTATATTTTTATTGTCTAAAACGATGCAAGTTGTAGTCATAAACACGCAAACAAAACCGCATCGCGAAAAAGTAATTTCCCGCTCGCGCGCGCCTTTTTATTTTTGGCGTTTGATTCTCCCGCTTCTCACCTCCTCCTTGACTTTAACAGCGCAAATAAGGTACGTAAGGAAGAGACAACAGGAAGGAAGGAGCGCTGACTCACAACCTCAGTTGTGAGTCAGCGCTCTTTCCTTCCTGTTGTCTCTTCCTTACGTACCTTATTTGCGCTGTTAAAGTCAAGATGTCTATCAACTCGCCCAGCGACTCATTTTGGTACTCACCTCCTCCCTTCTTTTGATCGGTGACGTCAAAAATCAGAAAACTCAGAAGCTTTGTAGGCGACATTTCAATAACATTTAATAAAGGCATTCGTAAAACATGTTTTTAACGCAATTGCGGAACGCACAACGGCCCCTCTTTTTTGAAATACCAAAAATCAGAGTTCGGTGTGATGTCGCTTCCTGGCTTTGTATCCTCCGTCGGAAAACTTGGCGGCGCTCGCGGCGCTCGAGCAGATCGGCAAGTCGAGGAAGAAACCGTTTTTTTTTCGAAGCCGGCTCCCTTCTATCCCGCCTGCTCACCTCCTCCTCGCTTCGGGTCGCTGTCGCAACGGCGCTTTGCTTCATAGCGTAGAGCGGAGGTCCGAAAGAAAGTCGAGTCGCAGGAGTCCGCAAAATTTGACTCACTGCACTGGCGCGGATCGCGCGGGAACTTCAAATTCGGCATTTGGAAATTGTTTTCCTAATTCACAAAAACTGAATTACCAAGTTTCAAATTTGGAGGGTAATGTCCCGGGCATCGTTTTCAATCGTTTCGGATAATAAAAAAATAGTATGATTTTGATGTTTCCCCTTTAAGTGTCAATTAAGTTGTAAACTTACAATCTGGGATTTTCTTCATTTTTTTACGGACAATCATCCTTTTTAGTAACTGTTCCAAATAAATAAACAAAATACAGCGATGTTGAAACATAGAAAAACAAACACCGAAGACCGTACGATGATTTTTTTACCAAATACCCAACATTCTACGACCTGTTCTTAGGTTGTATGGGCACTGCAAGGATCGACGAGGGCTCTGCGGGTGGCCCGTTAGCACCAGGGAGACTTGGCTGGTAGTAAAGCGTTGGCGTAAACATTTCCCGTGGTCGGCGACCTCGAGAGACGGGCGTAGTTTACGACGCGAGGTTCGGAACGCGCGTTTTCTGCCCAGTGAATCGGAGCGTTTGTTCCGGGCCGGGAGAACGCGGTGACTCTGGCCGGCGCTGTTTACACGGCGCGTTTGCATCGTTTTGGTCTTTCTCGCCCGAGTGTGGGGGGGGTCGCGGCGGAGCGGCAACGTCGGACCGCGTCTGGCAGAGTGAATTACGAGATGGCTCACTTGATCGACGCTATCCACACCGGGGTCGGTTGTCCGCTTCGGCTTGCCAGAAATGGTTCTGCTTGCATCCGAACCAGCCCGACCTTTGACCGCGAGATGTACACAGACCGTGGGTTCCCACCCGGGAATGTAGGCAATTGCCACATGGCGAGAGAGTGAGCCGATTGGTTGGCAGTGGGAAACGCCTGTCTCACGACGCGTCGAGGATTCGCCGGTCCACTAAAAGGGGACGGACCAACGAGTGACTTTGATGGGAAACTCAGCAAGTGAGTTTAGTTCGCGCTGGGGCTCGAGAGCTGTCGCTCCGTAATCGAGTCAGGTCGTGGGATTCCGAGGGACTTCTGTCCCCGTAATCGGGACGTAATCCCACGAGCCAGCCAACTCCCGAGCTTGGATAAGCTAACACCCGACCACCTCTTTCCCAACCCCGTACAGGGGAAGTTATCATTTCGCAGTATTATTTCTCGTTTGTATTTCCAATCGCTACAAAGTATTAAATTGTTTATTGAAACGTAATTCTCAAATTTAACTGAATTAGTCGTCGACGGCCAAGGGAAGCAACTTCGTCTCCGACAAGACCCGCCCAGCTTCCCACAACGAAGTCCGTCACTCCATCCGGACCTGGCAATCCGGACGGCGCAAGGTGACCGAGACGAAAGAACCCGTACTGGCACCATGGCTGCTCCCCAGCCCAGTTGCTCGACTGTGGGGCACAGGTGGCGAAATTTTCCGCGTGGCGGCGGAATCAAGCCGGCCATGCGCAAGTCGCTTGGGCCGCCTTGCTAAGACGGATAAGGGGCGGCGCATTGGCGGTCGCTGGCTGGACTCAAGCAACACCGCTGCTCGTTGGTTTTGTGTTAGTATTATGCATCGTCTCGTTCATGTACAAATAAATGTAATGTCTTGTTGTTCAAACCATTGGCTCCGTGTTATTCCTCCGGGTCCGGTGTGCAGCAAGGCTGAACGACCACAATGGCGTTTAAGCGTGGTAGCGCTACCCAAACAAAGGAAATTCGCGGCGATGTGTTTCTTCTTTTGGTAAGCCTTTTTTCCAGTCCCCGCGTTTTCAACCGTCGTTCCAGTGCTTCCGTCAAGCACGAGATTTTTGTATTCGCTTGTTTTTGACTGTCTTTTCTGTGACAGCGGCAATCGTTTTGCGCGCTTGCGTTGGTTGATGGGGGGCGTCTCTTTAGTTGTACTTGCAGCCATCCTCACATAGGAGCCGGAAGCCTCAATGACCGCAACGGCAAAAATGACCCGAAATCACGAAAGTCACGGAGATGTGTGACTCCGTGATGCAACGCCTGGCCTTCACACCTGGCCAGAAAAAAACCCTACCACGAGAGCCCCGACCATACATAACTTTGCCAGTCCACACGGGATGCGATGACGTCGAATGCGTGGCAGACTTCCTGGGCAACTTGCAGACGTACCATCTTACCTCCGGCGCCTCGGAAGCCTTCATTGGGAACCGGAGTGCTCCGCTGGCGTTGCAAGGCAGCAAAAGGTGCTGGTTGGGGTCGCAGGCCCCCTTCACCAGCCTGGCGGAGTTTCATATAGGCTACTAGAAGACTTCCTGCCTGGCGGCTACGCAAAGCAGATTCTCCGAGAGCTCGAGGCAAGGACGCAGCACACGGACGAAAGTCTGGTCAGGTACGTTCGGGCCGTGAAAGAGCTCTTCAAGAGGGAAGACCCCAAGTCACCGGAGTCGGACAGAGTAGCTCGGGTCAGAAGACGTTACCACACAAGATACTACGTCTACCTCATCAACCGCATCTTTGAGACCCTAGTGGCGCGAGCCCGGGGCGCCCGACTCATCGAGGAGATAGGCGGGTGCCGCCACTTGCGGCCGCCACCAGCCACGTCAGCGCTCTTACCGGCATGCGCATGGCGAGCCCCGAGACGTCCACGCAAGTGGACTGTCCGAACGAGACCTCCTTTCCCCACCACGTAAAGCAGGAGCGTTGACGGTCCATGCATGGCGTTCTCTCGTGCGGCTTAAGCGAATGATCGCCTAGCTCTAGTCGAGAGGTCCCCAGAGGTCACAGAAGGGCCCGTGAGGGTCTCGGGCGTGGTCGCTACGACAGGTGGAAGGTTGTTGGCCGTGCCCTATCGTTTGCTGGGGTCCAACAGAGGTCACCATCCAAGCGAACCATCTTCGTCAGTCTGCTCCTGCAAGTACTGGGGAAGACTGGCACACTGCGGTCGCAATCCCGCAGCCATGCAGAATTGACCCCACCGCAAAGGAACAAGCCCTCCCCACAAGAGCCGGTCCCAAGCCTGGTGGAGGCCCTCCCATAGTGGTTGCTTGCCTGGTCACTGGAGGCGGTCCGACGGGCACCTTGGTGCGGGTGGCCTAAGAGGGCAACTGTCGTCGGACTGCTCCTACGAGTACGAGTAGCCCGGCCGTCCAAGACGTCTGGACACTACAAACAAGGGGTGGCACGACACGGCGGCAAAGGACGGAACCAGAACAACCAGGGAAACTATCACGGCCGGCGAAGTTAAATCCAGACAGCCACTCGCCGCTCGCCGTTACAGTCCCTGGGAGCAGTGAGGCCGCGGCGCAGATTCCATCAGCATGTCGAATCCAGCCCCAGCCTAACATCATTAAACCGCGCATGACGATTTCACTGCTTGATGTTCCTATTGCCGCACTTTTGGATTCTGGGGCCGCTATCTTGCTTGTAGAGGATTTCGTTTCAAACTCTGCAAAGAAAATAAAGATAAGCGTCCGGAGTGCGAAAACTCGTTTGCAGCTTGTTTCGGTACAGCATAGCAGCTCGAGGAGCCGTGAGGCTGCAGACTCTGTTTCATGGGTGGATGAGGAGGCAACGATTTATTTATCTGCCAGGACTCGTGGTACCCCTTATATTTGGCTGAGATTTTGTTACAGACGAAGGCATGACGCTCGACATATCTGGTGGCGAATACCGACTGGGACAACAACCGGAGTTGACTCCGTTTACCAGACGGGAGGACTGCATCTATAACCCACCTACTGCAGCCACTTCACACTGGTGCCGGACGTCTTGCCTGCCGGCGTTTGAGAATCGTTGCGAAAGTGCCCTGCAAGCATCCAGCAGAAGCAGGAGCTGCGCGCGGTCCTGCAGTATTTCTCACCGATGTTTATAGAAGCGCATATAAAGACTGACATCGTGCTGTTCCGCTTTGAAGCCGGTGACGCGCCGCCTCGGAGGTGCAACCCTCGACAAATTAGCGTTCACAAAAGGGCACTCCCTAATGCGGTGCTCAAGGAGATGATCACCACGAGTTCAGTATGTGAGTCGAATAGCTCTTGGACATTCCCCGTTGTTCTCGCTCGAAAAAAAAAAAAGACGGAACTAGCCAAACTTTGTGTGTATTACAGGCGGCTTAACAATGTGTCCGGTACAAGACAGCTACCCTTTCTCCAGAATTTCGTCTGTAACGTACGCGCTCGTTAACGCTTCCATGTTTACAACGCTGGATTGCAGTCGCGGGTTTTTTAGATCGAGGTTCATCAACGAATCCTAGACAACTTTCAAGCCTGCGCGTTAGGTCGCATGACGTCACGTCCGGGGGTCCCACACGGGCGCTGATTGGATGCGAGTGCCACGTCAGCGTTCGGGCGGGATTACGATAGGAAACGAGCCCCACACAAACGCCCACGTGGCACTCGCATCCAATCAGCGCAAGTGCCGGACCCCGGACGCGACATCAAGTGACGTAACGCGCAGGCTTTGCTGTCTAAGGGGTCTTGAATTCACCCATCAGACGTTCCAAGAACTGTTTTCATCTGCCACAGAGGGTTTTTTTAGTTCCCACGACGGCCGTTTGGCTTTTCTTGCTCTCTAGCCAGTTTTCAACGCCTGAAGGTTGTTGCATTTGGGCACTTGAAATGCGAATTTGCCATGGCATACAATGGATCACGTGGTTGTTGTCTCGAGACCTGTCGAGGACCTTGTCGAACACCTTCGCATCGTAGCTTGAGCGAATACTTAATGCTCGTTTCACAATTGACCCCGAAATTTCAGTTGGCCGCGCCCAAGATTAACCTGCTTGAATTCCTTGTGGAAGACGGCACGGTCGGCCCCTACGAAGATGAGTTGCGCGCGCTAACAGAATACCCAAGCCCACATGACCTAAAGAGCTTACAAAGACGCCTCAAAACAATTGCGTTCTATCGGGATTTCAGTCAACACTGTTCCGAGATATTCGAACCGCTCAATCACCTTCTACTAAAAGGCGTCAAGTAGTGTTGGGCCGAACAACAACAATGCGCATTTGCAGCCCTTTCAAAAGCGGTGTACGACAACGCTTGTTTACAGCCCCCAGACTTGAACAACCCGTTCTTTCTGCAGACGGATGCAAGCGACTGTAGCCTGGGTGCGGTCTTGCTGTAGGTGTATGACTGTGTGGTTCGGCCAGTTGCTTTCACGAGCCACACGCTAACTCCAACCGAGCGCAACTACAGTGTCGCAGGACGTCAATGTCTTGTCATTATTCATCCTGTGAAGCGCTTCAACATGTTCCTAGATGGCGCAACGTTCCAGATTCAATCTGATCACTTAGCGCTCTCATGGCTAAGGTCACTTAAGAATCCAGCTGGACGTCTTGCTCGCTGGGCGCTTACGCTACAACAGTACGACTACTCCATCATGCACCTCTCCGGGGTCAAGCAACAAAGTTGCTTAAGCGCTCTCTCGTACTCCACTTCCCGAGGAACACTCGCAGGATACCCATGGTTTGGTGACCATCGCGTTCATGGCAGGAGGATCTCCAGATTCACTGTGGGGTGCATCGGTGAGCTGCGAGGAACTTCGCAAGGCGCAACTGGATGACGGACTCTGGCAACGCGTTTCCGCTTGACTGGCAGCAAGAGGTCCAGTCGACCGCCCAAGTGACAAGGAGTTCGACTCCTACTTGATGAGCGACGAGGGAGTCCTGCTGCGCTACATTCCCCAGGCCGACATCGATCCGAATGGCTCGGTGTTCCGACCGTGTTACCCTGCAAACTACGTAAGATTTTTATTTGATACATGATTGACTCTGCCTTGGCAGGACACAGCACTGGGAGTAAAACTAATGTATATTTAACCCAAATCTCTACCTGCGCAGGCATGAGGCAGGATATGCTGCGATACGCTCGTAGCTGCTCGCTGTGCCAAAAGACACAACCACGTGGTGGTCAGCCCTCGGTATCATGCAGCCAATCGTGAGTCAGAGCCCTTGGCTGAAGAGTTGCTGTGACGTCATGGGCCCCTATCCGCGTAGTCCCCGTGGCAATCAGTACTTGTTCGTGGTAACCGACCACTTCACGAAGTGGGTTGAGTTATTTCATTTGCAAAAGTCAGATTCGCAAAAAAATCTGGCAATGCCTGCTTGAAATTTTGGATAGGTTCGGCTCTCATGCGCAGCTTGTAAGCTATTATTCTTCCTACCTAACGAGTAAGGTGTTCGTGGACGGATGTGCGGTGCTGGGAATTAGCCACAAAAAAACTTCTCCATACCACCTACAAGCAAACATCACGTACAGTGTAATTCGGAAGCTTAAGAATATGTTAGTGGCCTACACCGAGCGCCACGAGGACTGGGACGCGAAACTGCGGGAGCTGGCGTTCGCAACCCGTATGACCACTAATCGATCAACGGGTCTTACTCCTGCCAATTTGAATTTTGGCAAAGCGCTCGCGTTTTCGCTTTTAAACAGCCTCCTTTCAACAGAGTGTGGGGGAAAACTTCGCCCCTATGTGAGATTCACAGAGGGCCCATGAACGCGCTTCTCTGACAACCTACGAGAGGCCCCAAAATATCGACATCGCCCGAGTGCAGCAGTTTGAACAGTACCACCAGGGGCGACGTGACCTGCAGACTGAGGTGGAAATTTTTTACTCCGGCGTACCCACCCATATAAGTGACGCGCTCGAGGTTTCGCAGCCTCCTCGCAAACAGGTGGGAAAGTCCGTCTCGCCTGCGTGCAAAGTGCTCATCACTCTCCGACAAACTAGTTCACAGTTAGTATAGTGAAGAAACCGGACATGTTCATGTCACCGACTTTAAAAGATTTTTTTAAGCAGAAGACGAAGATTCCTCGAAGGACTGGAACGACACTGACGGTAGTCCCGTTCCAGAAACCCCTATGTCTCCCCCAAGTCGGCGGTATAACCTGCGACGTCGGTGACACAAATGATAGAGGAAGCCTGTAAGGATCGACGATGGGCCGTTAGAACTCAGGGAGACTTGGCTGGTAGGAAAGCGTTGGCGTAAACACTTCCCGTGGTCGGCGACCTCGAGAGACAGGCGTACTTTACGACGCGAGGTTCGGAGCGTGCGTTTTCGGGCCGGGGGGACGCGGTGGCTCTAGGCCGGCACCGTTTACACAACGCGTTTACATCGGTGCAGTTTTTCTCGCCCGCGTGTGGGGGATCACGGCAGAACGGCAACGTCAGACCGCGTCTGGCGGAATGAATGACGGTATGGCTCACTTAGTCGGCGCTATCCACACCGGGGTCGGCTGTCTGTTTCGCCTTGCAGAGATATAGGTTTTGCTTCCATCCGAACCAGCCCGACCTTTGGCTGTGAGATGTACGCAGTCCGCGAGTTCTCACGCGGGAATATAAGCAATTGCCACATGGCGAGAAACCTAGCCGATTGGTTGTGGCCTTTTGGCCAGGGGTAAACGCCTCTCTGACGACACGTCGAGGATTCGCCGGTCCACTAAAAGGGGACGGACCAACAAGTGACTTTGAGGTGAAACTCAGCAAGTGAGTTTAGTTTGTGCTGGGGCTCGCAAGCTGACGCTCCGTAATCGAGTCAGGTCGTGGGATTCCGAGGGACTTTGTCCCCGCAATCAGGACGTAATCCCACAAGCCAGCCAACAACCGAGCTTGGATAAGCTAACACCCGACCACCTCCTTCCCCACCCCGTAAGGGGAAGTTATCATTTCGCAGTATTATTTATCTTTGTATTTCCATTCGCTACGAAGTAATAATTTTTTCTTGAAAACTAATTCCCAAGTTCAACCGAATTAGTCGTCGACGGCGAAGGGAAGTAACTTCGTCTCCGGCAAGACCCGCCCAGCTTCCCACGACGAAGTCGTCACCCCATCAACACCTGGCAACCCGGACGCCGCAAGGTGATCGAACGAAAGAACCCGTACTGGCGCAGTCGGCAGGATTGGCTTCGACGACATCAATATACAAGAAACATCATCGAGCGGCAACAGATTGACTACCACAGAGAGCCCCTACATCAGAGACCGATTAGCGTCAAAGGAGCCCACTGTCACCGCGCGCCATCTAGTCCAAGGGAGACTCCGCGGTGCCGGTGTGTGGAACCTTCACGTTTCTTTGGTGTGTGCATAGACGTAGGAGTCAGTTGGCAGGAAACGATGAAGAAATCTGGGTACACACTCTTAGGAAAAAGGGGACCAAAAGGAAGGTAACAGACCACCTTTACCACCCTCCTCCCTGCCAGGGCGAAGCGCTCCGCTTGTTACCTCCTCAGGCGCAGCAATTCGGTGCTACAAGGTGAAGTTCGCGCGCAAGGAGCACCAAGGAGGTATGCGTTACCTCCCAGGAGGGTGCACCTGTTTGGGCACTGCCAGAGCCTGGGCGCTGCGATTGGCTGTGTGAAGGCGCAACCGAGTTCGCTAATTGGTCTCCTCGTATGACACGTCATTCTTCGCGCATGCGTGGGAGAGCGCCTGCCCGGCGCCGAGCGCGTTCCCCGCCGCGCCGACGCTCCCGGCAATAACGCTCTTTCTTCTCGAACGTTCGATGGAGGCGTCCAAGCACAAGAACGTTCTTTATTGGTTCTGTTTGGCTGTCTCTTCTTACGAAGTCACCGAGAGCGCTGCATTGACTTCAGTCGAAGATCCAAGTCGTGTGCACCGTATGCAGGTAAGGAAATGTTCTGCGCGGGCGGCAGTTGGCGTCGGTTAAGACCGCCGCTGGAAGACGACCCCCGTCGTCCTTAGACAAAGGGTTGGCGGACATGTTGGCACGTTTGAAGGCGTCGAGCGTTCGATAAAATTAGTGTGTGGCGCGAACGCAGACACGGTTTAGACCATCGAAGTTTATTAAGAGCAAGAATAGGAATGACTGTCGCTTGCACTAGCGCATTTTTAGAAGGTTGACATACGCTAACCAGTGGCGTAGCCAGAAGCTTTTCCCGGTGTATGTGTGTGCGGGTGGAGGAAGGGGGAGCGACCGGCGAGCCGGCGGCCGGACGACAAGATGCCTTTCGAATCGGGGGGTCGCCTACGTTTAAGGCGTGAGGCAGTTGGAGGTTTTCTCTTTTTGGGGCCGTTGGTGTCGTCGCGTCGGACGTTAAATTGAGGATCTGATCAAATATTTGAAAATCTCATAAGGTGGTTGTTGTCTTTTTTTTCGCAGAGCAGTAGTCGATCAGGCATTCACGGGTGGCACCGGCCAATCGGCGTGATTAATTCTCAACGTCGTTGATATTTGTAAAGGTCAATGTTAAACACTAATTTTTACTACTCAACGTTGTTTTTTTAATTTAACGAGGTTTAATAGATAGTTTGTTAAAATAGCACGTTGCTTTAAAATAGCGAATATAAATGTCTGAGCTAATTATTCGTGCGCTCCACAAACATTAATAGTACTGTAGTATATTACGGAATAAGGTCATGAAGTGGTTACCGGCAGCGAGACTAGGAATTATATTGTCTTGGCATTTGTGCTTGTCAGGCATTTCTAAATGTCTGATTACTCAGTAGGCGAGTTAAATATAACTCAGGTTTGCATTATTTGAAGTTGATTGAATATATTTCTTTCGTCCTGCCGCAACGTTGTAGGGTGATTTCGTCGAGGGCACTGGATGCCTGCTTCCTTGAACTCATCTCGTGACAGTTCTTAACACTGTTTACTGCAGGTAAGCGTAGTCCGATATTTTATTTCGATTTTCTTGTTCCCATTTGTGCACTTGAAATGGGGCTCGTGATTTTTATGTTGATTTTGTGTGTCGTGTGCGGTTTGTTCATTTACGAGAGAAAGTTGAGGGTATACTTCGAGTAAACGAATTAGAGTAAGACACACAAGGCACTTGAATGTGTCGTTTTCGGTGTTCTTATTTGTGTTTTCGTCGCTGTGTGCTGTTCTTCTCATGCCTAAATAAAACATACATTCAATTTTAATCTTGCAAATTACTTCGGCAAAAATATTGATATATTTGCCAAAGTTCGACATTCGGCAGTTAGAAACTATTCGTGCCTTTCGCAAACATTAAAAGTAGTATATTACGGAATAAGGTCATTAAGTTGTTGCCGGGCAGAGAGACTAGCAATTATAGTGTTGTCTTGGCTTTTTTTTTTGCGTGTGATCAGGTTTTTTTTTTGAAGTGCAATCATTTAGTAGGCGAGTTAAATATGACTCAAGTTTGCATTATTTGAAGTTGATTGAATATATTTATTTCGTCCTGCGGCAACGTTGCAGGAGTGATTTCGTCGAGGGTACTGCATGCCTGCTACCTTCGACGCATCTCGTGACAGTTCTTAACACTGATTACTGCAGGTAAGCGTAGTGCGATATTCTATTTTGGTTTTCTTCTTCCCATTTGTGCACTTGAGATGGGGCTCTTGATCTTTATGTTTATTTTGTGTGTGTGCTGTTTGTTCATTTCCGAGAGAAAATTGAGGGTATACTTCGAGTAAACAAATTAGAGTAAGACACACAAGGCGCTTGAGTGTGTCTTTTTCGGTGTTCTTTTTTATTTGTTTTCGTCCTTGTGTGCTGTTCTTCTCATGTCTAAATAAAACATACATTAAATTTCAATTTTAATCTGGCAAATTACCTGGTCAAAAAAATTTACATATTTGCCGAAGTTTGACATTAGGCAGTTAGAAAATATTTGTGCGCTTTGCTAACGGTAATAGTAGTCTATTACTGAATAAGGTCATTAAGTTATTGCCGGCCGAGAGACTAGCAAGTATATTGTTGTCTTGGCATTTTTTTTGCGTGTGATCAGGCATTTTTAAAAGTCTGATCATTCAGTAGGCGAGTCAGATGGCTCAAGTTTGCATTATTTGAAGTTGATTGAATATATTTCTTTCGTACTGCGTCAACGTTGTAGGGTGATTTCGTCGAGGGTACTGGATGCCTGCTACCTTGAAACGCAACTGTGGGTAAGCGTAGTCAGATATATTATTTTTGATGTTCATTGTTCGCATTTGGGCACTTAAAATGAGGTTCTTGATTTTCTATCTGTTCTTTGTGTGTGTGGTGTTTGTTCATTTCCAAGAGGAAAATGAGGGTATACTTCGAGTAAATAAATTAGGATAAGACACAAGAAGGCGCTTGAGTGTGTCTTTTTTCGTGTTACTTCGTGTGTACTTTTTCTGGTGTACTTTTTCGTGTACTTTTTCTGTGTGTCGTCCTTGTGCTGCTTCTCATGTCTTAAGAAAACATACATTCAATTTTAGTCTGGCAGAGCACTACGGCAAAAATATTTCAATATTTGCCGAAGTTCGGTAGTTAGGGTTGGCGGTCATGGGGGTCTGCTGTGGTGCTGAGTAGCTAATGTGGTGTAGCGCTCTGTGGTGTATGTTCTTGCTCTGTCCTTGACTTAAAGCGCAATCATGTTTTTTCACGTACAATACCAACTCGCCCAACAATCAGCACTTGTATATACTAATCTGCTACAGTAGTTGTACCCCTTTGACTAAGATTTGTTAGTCACCTAAGTAAATCGGGGTGAAAATTTAAACATGACCGGTGAATACAAAGTGCTTACTAATCTACGATTACTACCCGCCATGTGATAATTTTAGTCAGTGGTGGTTAGTCAACAGTTAAACTGGTCACGTCTAGTAAGTATGGTTGATGCTTATAATGCTGCAATCAGTGGCCCATCAAATGCTCCAAATGCGTCTTCAAAAATCTAATATTTCTTCACAGTTTTTTTTAATTGGGGATGATATTTTTCAACTTCGTATCACATGATTTCCGCATATTTTTGATTCCAGGCATGCAGCGCAATCTACCCGGTGGCTGTCAGCTCAAGCCTGATTAATCCTGAGGCGCCCAGCTATGTGGCAGCGGAGGGAGACCTCGAAGCCGCGTCGGCTGCTGAGGCAGTCCTGGTTGCATTCTGCCTCTACTTCATCTTTAGCTACGAGTACCATCACCAGTTCAGGCGCAGATTCATTGCACTAGAGTGCTTAATTTATCTGAAACACTCAAATGTGGAGTCGCGTGCAACACATTGCTTTCAAACCTAAAAGAAATGCCAAAAAGTATTTTCTTTTTTTAATGCCTTTTTATGCAGGTTTTCGAATTTTTTTATGTCGTTTGTTTAATGTTTTTTTTTGTCTGACATAAGGCAGGATGGTTGATTCTGAGAGTTACAGAAGGTTAATGATATTGCTTTATGGTCACATATTTTGTAATTTCCGAAATCACAGCTTTTTGCTTTGTGCAGCATTGGCATACTTAATGTATTTCTGTCTACTTCATACTTGGTGCCAGAAAGCATTCGAGGGTTGTGGTTTTTGTTTCTTGCAAGGTTTAAATACAAGGTGGTCAAAACCGATTTTCACGATTCATTTGAATTGGGTTAGGTCTCTTTGGCACCTCACGGTAGTTTGTTGCAGCTCATTAGCAGCAGGAGATAATAGCCCTTTCTTCTTTCCACATTAGAAGAGCAAATCCCGCAGTCTGCTTTCCTCTACTCCAGCGTTCATTCCACTACTGTGGATGGGACGGGCATAGTGCATTGCTGTCCTTGATGTTGCAACGCACTAGTCAGTTGCTAGTCGTGTCCTTGGTTTGTATTGCTGTTTGTCAATCTATGTGATACAGAGTGTATGTTATATCACAGTGTGTTCATTTTGATTTTGGTTGAACAAGACTCAGTCATTTGAGTTCACCTCCGGTGAAGCTTCACTATTCCAAGCAGTGTTCCAAGCATGCACTGTGTATTTTCCAGGTAGACAGTGATTGTTTATGTACTTTTTCTGATAATTTTATTGACTGTCGTGAACTAGAGCCCCGAAAGTGTTGTTTCAGATGCCTTTATTGCGCTTAGCGGTTTCAACTTAGAACTTTTGTAAGATGTCTCGTCATGCCATTGATTTTAGAGCGCAGCTCTTAGGCGCCCGTTTCCAACTTGAGCGGCGTCGGCGTCAACGTCGCCATCGGCGTCGCCGTCGGCGTAACCGCCCGGTGCATGATGGGTAAATTTACCCGCTAAAATTAACGGAAAAATTGTTCCCACTAAATTTAGCAGAAAATGTTTTCCGCTAAATCTAGCGGAAAATTTCCTCCGCTAAATCTAGCGGAAAACTTTCCCCGCTAAATCTAGCGGAAAATTTTTCCCGCTTAATTTAGCGGGAAAGTTTCTCCGCTAAATTTAGCGGAAAATTTCCCCGCTAAATCTAGCGGAAAAATTTCTGCGCTAAATCCTAGCGGAACGTTTTCCCCGCTAAATCTAGCGGAAAATTTTCCCCACTAAATCTGGCGGAAAATTTTCGCCGCCCCCTGCCCCTCGAGGTCACGTGACCCCCCTCCTTTCCTTCTCCTCCTCCTCAAGAGCTGCGCTCTAATTCGGCGTTACAGGGAGTTGTAAACCGCTTTCATTTTTTTTGCCATTTTTTTGTGAGAGCCACAATAAAACATTGTCAATTACCTTCAGGACTAGGCCGTCTGGGCGTCTTCATCTATTATAAGGGCCACCCTTGAAGCATGTACTATCACACCCATAAAGGGCCATTGTTCTTTTCTTTAGGGGGTAAAAGTGATTGCATCAAGTGTACATTTCACCTGTAATAAGGTGGTGAACTGGGCCTGTTTTTTGCATGTTATACATGATGGGGAAAACAGCTCGGAAAGCGCGGACTACGAAGAACAAACATGACAGGTCAGCACTGTCCTGTCGTGTTTGTTCTTCGTAGTCCGCGTTTTCTGAGCTGTTTTCCTCATCGTGTACATTTAAACCCAAAGTGGATCATAGTTCCCTCCAAAAGGAGGTAAAAGCAGCGCCTTCAATTATGTC
Organism: Ixodes ricinus; assembly: GCA_037355805.1. Lineage (NCBI taxonomy): Eukaryota > Metazoa > Arthropoda > Arachnida > Ixodida > Ixodidae > Ixodes > Ixodes ricinus. Next base: position 256,563 of record JAZHYW010012611.1, read on the forward strand.
GTCTTACCTGTCAAAAGGGTTGAGATTCCCCCTTAAGCAGGTAAAGGCTGACCCTGAAAGGAAGCACGTTTAACACCAAAAGGAACTAAGGTTACTTCCAATAGGAGGCAATGTTGCATCCTAACCCAGGGGTAAGTTCGCACCCTCGCTGCAGGGGGTCACGTTGCCTCCAAAAGGGGTTGCCCTGTGTGCAAGTCGGTTACCCCCTTAAGGAAGGTACTAGAGTACCCTTTCTTTAAGAGTATAGAGCGGAATCTGCGGAAAGGGACAAAGGAACCGACGGATGAGCGGAAGGGTCGGAAAGTTCGTCCGCCGACGAGCGCGCTGCCCGGGCGCTCGCGGAAAGCATGCTGCGGACGGAGCATGAGCACCAAATTGTCATGTTGAGGCTCAAACTCGAGAGCCGGGAAAGAATCGCGGCAATGCGTGGACCGTGCGTCGGTGGTGTAGCTACCGTGGCGACCGGAATGGGCAGGCTAGACCCAGAGGCCGATAGTACCGACGCGGGGGAATGTGGGTCAGACGGCCCGTCCCGAACTCGCGAAAATAACCGCTGACGGCGGGGACGCGCTTTCCGACGGGGGAGAGAGGGCGGTTCCTCGAGTGCAAATTGGCGACGAGACCCTACGTTTCGCTTGGGCGAACGCGAAGGGTGGCGGGGGGTGGCATGTTCCTCCGCGATCGGCTGTTGTTTCACAAGGACACAGTAGACAGAACCAGGGTGGCCCAGCTGGTTTTTCCCTGGGAGATGCGCGCCTAGGTTTTGGAGCTCGCTCATGATTCTTTCTGGGAGGGCCACCTCAAGTGCAAAAAGACTTAGGCGAGGATTAAGGGTAGCTTTTTATTGGCCTGCGAATTGAGGCTGATGTCCGAGGGTATAGTCATTCTGGCCATGGCTGTCAGATTAGGTCAGACAGGTCCGTGAGAGACAGAGTTTCCATTACACCGCTCACGCGGTCGGGGAGACCGTTCAAAGTCGTCAACATCGACTTAATCGGCCCACTTGACGTGCGTTCGGCCAGGGGACACAAATATGCTCTGAGTCTGATCGACCTTTGCACGCGCTGGCCAGAGGTAGTACTTTTGCGTAATCTCACGGCAGAGGCGACTTGCGACGCCCTGCTGGATATTTTCAGCCGAACCGGGGTACCACTCACTCAGCGATGCGCCACCCGAGAACATGGGCGGTTCCAACTAGCCTCGCGGCCCTGACTTATAAATCTCAGGAACGCGGTTTCGCTGCTGTGTCCGTGCGCGTAGAGGATACTTTGTCAGACCTCGTGACCCCTGACTTGACATTTTTCGGTGCACGAGCCTAGAGGCAATTTTTTTGCGAAGTGTTTTTTTCGCTTGTTCCGAAGCGCGGATATTTCAAGCATGCGTGCTCTGCTCAGCGTTTCTTCTCTCTTTCTTTTTTGGCTTCCTTGCGTATACGTTGATGCGTGCAATGTGACATGTGAGCGTAATTTTTTTTGTAGTGACGTACTGCCGTTCAATATGAGGACATTGCATGGCGCGTGTCTAATGGCGTTTTTTTTGTCTTTTAGGTTTTGTAACGTTGAAGAGCTCGGTTATGTCACGTGTATACGTAGTCATCTACCGTATTATGCACTTATCTTTACGAAGATAACATTTTTTTACAACGCTAGTTGCGTCTGTCCAACAAGAGTCTTAAGAGGGGAGGTGTAAGGATCAACGACGGCTCCGCGGGTGGGCCGTTAGAAACAGGGAAACCTTGCTGGTAGAAAAGCGTTGGCGTAAACACTTCCCGTGGTCGGCGACCTCGAGAGACAGGCGTCCTTTACGACGCGAGGTTCGGAAGGCGCGTTTTCTGCCGAGAGAATCGGAGCGTGCGTTTCGGGCCGGGGGACGCGGTGGCTCTGGCCGGCACCATTTACACAACGGGTTTACATCGGTGTAGTCTTTCTCGCCCGAGTGTGGGGGATCACGGCAGAACGGCAACGTCAGACCGCGTCTGGCGGAATGAATGGCGGGATGGCTCACTTAGTCGGCGCTATCCACACCGGGGTCGGCTGTCTGTTTCGCCTTGCGAGAATTTGGTTTTGCTTGCATCCGAACCAGCCCAACCTTTGGCCGTGAGATTTACGCAGACCGCGAGTTCTGTCGCGAGAATATAAGCAATTTCCACATGGCCAGAAAGCTAGGCGATTGGTTGTGGCCCTTTTGACCAGTGGGAAACGCCTGTCTGACGTCGCGTCGAGGATTCGCTGGTCCACTAAAAGAGACGGACCAACAAGTGACTTTGAGGGGAAACTCAGCAAGTGAGTTTAGTTTGTGCTGGGGCTCGAGAGCTGACGCTCCGTAATCGAGTCAGGTCATGGGATTCCGAGGGACTTTGTCCCCGTAATCGGGAAGCAATCCCACGAGCCAGCCAACTCCCGAGCTTGTATAAGCTAACACCCGACCACCTCCTTCCCAACCCCGTACAGGGGAAGTTATCATTTCGCAGTATTATTTCACTTTGTATTTCCATTCGCTACAAAATATTAAATTGTTTCTTGCGAAGTAATTCACAAGTTCAACCGAATTAGTCGTCGACGGCCAAGGGAAGCAAATCGTCTCCGTCAAGACCCGCCCAGCTTCCCACAACGAAGTCCGTCACCCCATCCGGACCTGGCAGCCCGGACGGCGCAATGTGACCGAACGAAAGTACCCTTACTTTTTTTGTCTCCTAGGCTTCGCCTCTCTCGCATTTTGGGGATGGGTTTCCACTACCACGAATCTGCTTCCTTTTACAAGAAGGGCGAGAAGATTGTGTGCCTGCCTCAGATCCGTTATTTCGAACTTTCTCGAAGAGGCGCGAAAATAGCGTCAAGCTCAACCCTCATTTAACCCCCCATGTTGTCTGCATTCTTGTTTCTCCATGAAGATGGCTCGTGGACAACAGCGTCTCCACACCCGCCGTCGGAACGACATGGCGGCCGGGCTCATGGTGGACCGGGCCAACCAAGGTCGTCGGCACGTCAGCGGTGGCCCAGGGAACCATGAAAAGCGGCTACCCCCTACAGGACAGAGCAGCAGCTGGCTGGGATCAGGGAGGATCGCGTGGAGAGCAGTCGCCTGGTGGAGACGATCCAGAACAACAAGGTGGTCGCCAGCTGAGCCCTGAGCCAGAAAATTACGCTCAATGCGGCAGCTCGAGGAGATGCAGGCCGTCTTTGACAAGCTTGAACTGACCGAGCAATTGCAGAAAGAGCAGCATGTCGACCAAGGAGCTGGGGAGAGGGCGGACGCCGAAAGCATCGCGGGCGTGAACGACCTCAGCGAGCGCGACCTCGAGCGGGCAATCGCGCTCGTCCAGCGGCGCCAACCGAACCAGCAAAGCCAGTCCGCCCAGCAGCGCCATCCATCGCCTGACGCCCACAACGACGACTCCGTCATCGACATGCTGGACGAGGTTTGAGGCGGGGGAAATGTGGGCACTCTGGCTGCCTCCGCCCAATTTCCCGACTGCGGCCGTACAGGTGGATAACTTTCCCGCGATGGCGGCGAAATAAAGCCGGCCACGCGCACATTCGCGTGCGCCGCCTTGATAAGCCGGATCAGGGGCGGCGCACGAAGCAGTCGCTTGCTGGAACCAAGCGCCGCCACTGCTCGCTGGTTTTGTGTTAGTATTCTTCATCATCTCGTTCATGCCCAATTGAATGTAGTTTCTTGGTGTTGAAAACGTTGCCTCCGTGTTAATACTCTGGGTCGGGTATGCAGCAAGGCAAACTGACCACAGAGGGAATCTGGTCAGAGGTGCATTGCTTATTATCGAGAAAATATTGCTTGCTATTTGCATGGGAACAGTATCCAATAGATGCATTTATATTTTCACAAAGTTGTATTTCTTCAAGCCAAACGTAGGCAGGATCATCATCACAGTGAATGAACAACTTCGCGAAAATAATTTCTGATTTACCATCAATTTATAAAAAATACAAATAATTCTGAAGTTAAGATATACTGAACATACCTTTTTTTAGATTCAACTACAAAAGTCAGAATAGTCGCAAAGGCCATTGCACATTTAAATGAAAAATGCTTCCTGTATCTCTCGCTCAAGCTCTAATGCATATCGTAAATGACATACCTTTATGAGGTCAAATACCTGGATAATACCAACAACCCCTGCCTTCATTAAACTCGCTGACATCTCGACCCTCTGGATTCCATAATGATGAATTCCATTGTTCCATAATTTCTGTATCATTGACGATCCCTTGGAGGTATTTATATCTTTCAATGCCGTACCCGCTTCCCTGCAAACAAAGTTTGACAAAATTAATGAAAGCTAAATAGGATAAGTCACTGGTACCAAAGTCAGTATACCGTAATTTTCTCGGAGAATGATTTGCAAGTCGTTTGTAGTGTGCGGGGCAAATTTCGACCAAAAAGGTTTCATTGGTAGTTCACACCCAGTGCAAGGTCCGTACTTTGTGCGTTGCTCCCACATCATTCAAAATTATCACGACAAATATAGACGTAGTACAATACACCTTGAAAAATTTATTTTCTGTTATTTGACTATAAGGCATGTATAATTTAAAAAAAAACTTTGTTACGATAATTTGTCATTCCCGAACTTCATATCGTATCGTCCAACTGAGCGATCTCGAAGACACTCTTCCTTGTATATTCCAAATTTTTAGATAACCAGCACCGCGTATTTTACGTTCAAATGAGCAATTTAGAAATCTTCATTTTTTTCGAGTAACGAGTTGCACGCTGAGTACAAACGAAGGTCAGCCCAATGTGCCTTCGTCCGTTATAGCAGATAAACATTGTGGCGTTATATTGATTTCCATTGCTTTTTTCGCCATATAAAACCAACACTCAAAATATTGGCCAAACAAAATTATATTCGGAAGTATTGGTACTGAGCTGGGTCGGGCGAGGAGGTTCTTCCTGAGAAGAGCGAAAGAGGCAAGCAAGGCCAGGGTAGAGGGCATACGAATGCACAGAGGCTGACTGAGCGGCACTTGGCACTGGTGACGGCTTGTTGTTCATCGCCCTAATAAAGCTTCGCTAGAGTTCCAGGTTAACTGAGGCTGATACCAAGTACCGCTGGAAACCCCGATTTCAAGCTTCCGACTTATCACGGTCGTCGACAGACGAAAATAGCTAGCAAATTGACGTCATCGTCTTCAGCCTCATCTGTTCTCTGGCACTTGGCAGTGGTGACGGCTGGTTGTACATCGTCCTAAGAAATCTTCGCTACCGTACCAAGTTGATTCTCCTTGCTTACGACCTTTCTCTTTTTTTTTTGCACCGTCACCACTGCCAAAAATTGCTTGTTTTTTCTTATTGTGTTTGAAATTGTAAATTTTGTCTGTGCTTTTTTTGTCATTTCCAAAGAGATGGCTTAAAATGTTTTCACAGCTTAAGGCTGATCTAAAAAAGAACCCAAGGTGCTCCGTGACTCGCTCTAACGCGAGTTTAGATCAGATTTTCGCGAACTTCATTGAGAGCTTAAGAGCACAAACAGGAGACTGGAGTTCATAAACAAAGAATTTGAGGATATTAAGGCAGAAATAAAGACAGTGATAAAAATGAAAATTCAGCCTTGGAAAAGGCAGCAAGCAGCCTTAAGGAGAAATACGATATCATGAAAACGAGTGGCCGAGATGTTGAAATGAGGCTCACCCAGCGTGAACAGTACTCCGAAACCGAAACTTGGATATGAAGGGCATTTCGAAAAACCGCACACGCAAACGTCATGCATTTATTCAGTAAGATAGGGAACCAGGTGGGCGAGCAGATTATCGACTCAGACTTTGAGGTATGCCACCTTGTGCCAACGAGGGACGCAGCAATCAGTGACCTTACCGTACTGTTTGTACAAAGGAACAAGCGTGATTCAGTTTTGGAAAAAGCGAAGAAAACGCGGTTATCTGCTTCTGAACAAGGTTTTGATGAGTCAGCACCTGTGTTTGTAAATGAGCACTTATGCACTACATTAAAAAACTGGTAGGAATGACCCACGTAAAAAGCCAGACCGCCTACTGCACTTCGTTTGGATTAGAAACTGCAAGATATTGGCACGAAAATACATTGGCACTCTGATTGTCACAATTACACGTGAAGAGGATCTTGACCAGATCTGATGGCCTAATAAAAGCCGGTACCTTGTGTTTCTCTTCTTTTTCCGATGCAATACCACGAACTACATTTACTTCTAATATCAAAACGTCTCTTGATGCGAAATATATTTCTGTGTTTCATCTCAAAGTCTGTTCAATAAAAAACAATATAGACGACATTATCACCCTTCTTGAGATGTGTCAAGTTAAATTCGACATTATAATGTTTTCCGAAACGTGGTGTCGAAACGAGCAGGATATGTTTGTTTTACACGGCTGTAACAACTTCTTTCTGCGCAGAAGTGAACGGACAGGGGAAGTGTTTTGATAATGGTTACTAAAACTTTTCAGTGCAAAATGCTTCTTTCTTTTACCGAGATTACTGACGACTTTAAAATTCAGTGTACGATGCAAAAATCAACTTTTTCGTTCTTTATCGGCCATCATCAGCGAATTTCTGCAATTGTCTGTCTTTTTTGAAAAGCTATTTGGGATTTTCGTCTCCCAATAGCTTTTGTGTTATTATGGGAGTAGATTTTGACCTGAATATGCAAAAAGAGCACCAGTCTATCTTCGCAACTGAATAATACCATCGATTCCTTTTGCTTTGAAAACGTAATTATGCCATCCACAAGAGACACTGAATGCTCATCAAGTGTCATCGACCTCTTTATTGTAAATATAAGCACCAAGATTAATGTCGGGGGAACTATTTGCTGTCACGTTAGTGATCATATTCCGACATTTGTTCCCTTTTCATTGTAGAGATCCTATAACTAAGGTCAAAATACAGTCTTTTTTTTCTAGTATATAGCAAATCAAAACCTATTGTTTTTTAATGAAATTTGATCTATATATTGGCCGATACCGTCACAGATAAACATCAACAATGCATACAAAACTTTCTTGGTAGATTAAAAACTGTGCATAATAAATGTTGTCCATATAAGACAATTACCTCATCAAAAAGAAAATTCGTAAGCCTAAGATTGCACCTGTTCAAGTTAAAATGATAAAGCACGAATCTTGGTTGTACAGAGATTATATCACTACGAAAGTCCTAAATAAATTAGTAATCACCAATAAACATCGCAATATCTTAACAGCATATCTAAGGAAGACAAAATGTGAATATTATAATAAACTGTTCTGACAGCTTCGAGGAAACGTCCAGATATTGTTTGGAAATCAATAAATGAAATCTTTCAGCGCGGTACATCACACAGTTTAATAGGAGAAATTAGCAATAATGGCAGATTGGTGTCCGAGGCCGCGCTGGTTGGATGTTTTAATTCCCATTTTGTAAATCTGGCGTGCAGCTCGTACTGCGAGGCAGCCGTGGACTGCATTTCACAAGGAATCAATGAATCTATCTTTCTTGGTCCTACTACTTGTGATGAAATGTTTAAACATTTCTGGGCCTAAAAATAGCAAAACATGTGATACTGATGACCTTCAAATTAAACGCATTAAGTATATTCTTGACATTATTGCGCCACATCTTGTACACATATTGAATTTGTGCTTGTCGTGCGGAGATTTCGCTAGGAAAATTAAACGTGCAAAAGTGTCAGTTCTGTATAAGGGTTGTAAAAATAATTATTTGTCTAATTATAGACCTATATCGGTCCCACCTATTTTTTCTAAAGGGCTCAAAAAATGATTTTGTGTCGTTTAGATAGTCTTTTTGTGAAACTCTCAGTACTTTCTGAGTCTCGGTTAGGTTTTAGAAAGAAAGTAGACGGAATCCGCACTTTTCATACAACAAAAAATTATTCTGACATTACATCGAAAACAAACTTTTGACATTAGGCATATTTATAGATTATAGCAAAGCCTTTGATCACATTACTCACAGAATATTTCGTGAAAAATTATACCAGTACGGCATCCGTGGTCCGTCACTTTCACTGTTGTGTTCATATTTAGAAGATCGAATGCAGTGTGCAGTGCATTGATGTATATTTATCATATTTTATTTCGATCAGATATGGTGTCCCACAAAGTAGCATATTGGGTTCCTTACTCTTTAATAATTATATAAATGATATTAGGAATGCTGACGAGGACATTCATTTCATAACGTATGCAGACAACACCAGTCTGTTTCTCTCTGCCGCGGATGCGGATAACTTAATAATCAAAATAAATGTAATGCTCTCCGAATTTGCAATGTGGCCACAGTCAAATGGATTCAATATAAATGAAACAAAAACTAAATCAATATTATTTAGATCAATCAATAAACATGCAGGTCTAAACAATACTCTCCAGCTTAATTCTAAGCTCTTTAACAAGTGAAAAATCATGGAACATTGGGTGGTATATTTTCAGAAAAATTGTCTTGAGATAAACTTATGAATCATATTAACAGTAACTTATGCGATATATTCAGTATTATTACTCGATGTCCTTTTCGTTGGCCCTGAAAATATAAAATTACAAATATGTCATACATTATTTAAATCCCAAATAACGTATTGTCGTCTAATTTCGGGTATGACGACAAAATCAAGTCTAAATAAAATACTATTGCGTCAAAAGAGAGTGTTACGCTTTTATTGGAAATGTTCATTATTTATTCCACACCAAATCATTATTTCAAAAATACAATATTTTCAATATATATCAATTGTATCAATACCTTCAGACAAGGTCATTTTTTTATCACCAGAAGTGATTCGTTTTTTTGAGGCATACATCAAAATTAACCAGAAATATAACCACCATCCGCACCCGCTGCTCGGAGGAATGGAGGATATCCCGCTATCGTAAGAATGACGGCTTGCAGTCCCTTCAATATAACCTACCCACATTACTCAATATATATTCTTTAGATAAGCCTGACTTATATAGTTTACATCGTAAATCACTGTACCCTCTATGTAACACCCCCTGTGGGCTTTTAGAGTAAATAAAAAAATAAGTAGTATAAAAAGTATTAAGTTATGTTAATCTTTTAGTTTACCACGTGTTTGCGTATATATTACGCTGATTGTTTTTCCTGCATCTTTGTCACCATCTACCAAGCCCTCGGAGCCCGGACTCGCCAAGGCAACAAAGATTGGCTTCTTTGTCCATGGCTCCGGATTTGTACTTGCAGATGCAAATAAATTATTTGATTCAATTTGGTTTTATTTGAAAATGCATTCCAAATGGCTACGCAATAGTGTTGCATGCATGAAACGCTCTACCAAAGGGACGCTCGGCTTCATTTTTGATATTCAGAAACTATGCAGCCGTCTTCAGTATCATATAAGAAGACCACATGCCAAACATTACAATCTAATTCCATTTATGTACAGAATAAACTGCTCAGCAAACTTTCAAATGAGCCAAGTCGCCGAAATCTGTGAACTCTAGCGTGCGACGTGAGGCGCAATCATCAGAGCAGTAAATGCAACGGCGTTGGATCAGCCAACATTGATCCACTGCGTCAAAAACATGTCTACACCACTGTCGTTCTTTTTTTTTTTTTTTACTTCTCAGAGCGAAATTGAACAATGACGTGATGAGTTTCTCCTCCCGGTGGTGGCTCAACGGTGTCCACATGATCACCGTAACACGCAGGCGCTACTTTGCGCTGCCCTGCGAGCTCTTGGCGCTAAATGCTGGGGGTTGTCTGTTTCGCCTCGCCGCTGCTCTAGTTTAAAAAAGAACATAACGTGTTTTATTTTCGTTTTTTGTATGATACATGCGCGGGACGCATCTTCGATGCGTAGCTGCGATGAATGCCGAAAGATTCATAAGCTCACTTTGATGTGTTGCTGGCAGCTCGAATTACCAGTTGATGAGCCCGGGAGCTGACTTTCACATGTTTCGCGCACGATGTTGTAGTAAACTACATTGGCGAAAAATTCGAAGCAGACGACACTTACGCTTTGCTCTGCATTCGCCCTCGTCGCATAGAGGGTCACGTGACCTTTAAGACTGATATGACTTCCGTAGGAGTAACACAGCAGCGCTGTGATGGGCCCACGCCGATGGTAGAAGCGACGAGTCCGAACGATATTGACTATTTTATAATAATAGGAGTCTGTGCTGGTTCCACCTGCAGCTCACCGACCGTCGTGGCGTTCTGAAGGGGTGGTGTCCCGGGCTGTCCGTCATTGTTTTGGTGCCTGGACGGGTTGACTCCGGGGCTCACTGGGTTCAGAGGATTGGAGCGCTGACGCTAGCTGGTGGCCTTGCGATTGAGGTGATCTGGGCGTCTCAGGGCTCGGTGGGTTGGAGGTCTTGGGGCGCTGACGCCAGCAGGTGACTGTTGTGTTTCTCTGGTTGGGCTCACAGGATGCTGGGGTTTGGAGCGCTGACGCTGGCGGAGTAGCCTTGCGGTTGTGGCGATCGGGCATTTCAGGGTTTGGGAGCCTGGGGCGGAAGCGGTGGCCTCTGCGTTGTGTTTCTCTGGTATGTTGTTTTCGGCGCTATCTCCAGCGCGCTTTCGGCACTTTCCTCGGCGCGGCTTCACCGCTCGGACGTGCTTCCCCGACCTGTCCCAACTTTTTCTCCATGACCGGTTGCTCCGCTCCCCCTGTCCTGTTTCGTCTTCTCCCTCTCCCTCTCTCGGGCCGTCACCGTTTACGCCATCCGAAGCGGCCTACCCGCGTTACGTGTCCTTTCCTTTGCCCCCACCAGACATGTACAAGTGACAAAAAAAGAGATTAAGTTACTCAGTATTGGCGTGAAAATTAATTGGAATAGAGTAGAAATTACTCAAATAGAAAGTAATTGAAAAAGTCAAATTAGAGTAAAAAAGTGGCGAATTACTTTTGAAGTTACAATTATATGTTTTATTAAGGTGAAAAGAAAGTACAGATGTTTTGATCCGTTAGTGAAATTGTGCTAGCCAAATATCATCATCATAATCATTGTATTATCCTTGAAGGCCCTTACGGAAATTACACAAGGGAGTGGTACATTTGTTATTTTTTTTCTTGATCGAACACTTCAGCACGCAATTTTAACACAATAGAAGAGGGAACTAGTCGGATAAAGCAGAAATGAAAGTGGTTACAGAGGCGGCAAATTTATGTGTGTCAGTTATGGTAACAATGTCATTTGGTAGTATGTTCCAATCGTTTATTGCCAAAGGTAAAGTTGAATAACTGTATGACGTAGTTGACGAAAAAATGGGCCGCAACTTGCAGGGAGTGGTCAAAGCGGCGGAAAAATCTGCCACGGGGGTAAGATCAGTGATTAACGAAGAGGCATGTAAGGGTGAAAGATTCGGTTAAGGAGAGAGAGACGGGACACTCGGCGCCTCAATGAAAGTGTGTGAAGGTTAGCTGCTTCGCGCAATCCAGATATGCTCGTGAATGGTGAGTAATCAGAAAAATAAAACCAAGAGCCCTGTTTTGGATGGGTTCAAGTTTGTTAGATAGGTAAGACTGCCAAGGGCACCACACAGAATAAGCGAATTCAAGCTTAGACCGAACTAAAGTTGAGTATGTTAGTTGTTTTATTCTCTGGTGTTGCGGGTTTCAGGTTTCGGCGCTAAAAACCGAGGGCATGGTTTGCGTTTGCTACTATATTACTGATGTGAGCACGTCCATGAAAATTCAGATGTTAAATGAATACCGAGATATTTATACAAACTGCAAACGCGTCAAAAGGGTAAAAAAATCAAATCAAATCAAACCAAGTTTATTTTCCAGAAACTCTGGTGCGAAAACCCATACAAAGAGCTGTTAAAAAACAGCTTGACTAGGTATGGGATCCCTTTACATTGGCAGCAGCAACAAATGAAAAACACATTAAATTTATACAATGCTAGAAAAGTACAAACGAAGGGCTCTTTTACTTATTGTGCTTATATTTATGTTTTTATTAATACATTTGTTTAACATAAGCGGTATATTATAATGTAAGGACTGAAAATTATAATTTGTGCGAGACCGAGGGAGGACCCACAAAACTGTGTGACGCGTGTTAACAACACATTCATGCCATCTAAGATGTGAAATTGCATACAAAAATTCTAGAAGAGCTGGGGAGGAAAAACGAACTGTAAAAAGCAAAACAGTACTCGTACATGGATTCTATATGCAGTATGTGGAATCTAGAAAACAATGGTTCTGTGTGGTCATAATAAGAAACATCGCCAATATAACGTAAAATCTTTTCTTGTGGAACAATAATATGTTATTTAGGTTTGTTTTGGTCGTAATGGCCCACACGAGATGACAATAGTTTAAACGGGACTGGAATAATGCATAATAAATATTTAGCTTAATGTTGGGTGGCAAAATATTACGGCAGCGAGCCATAATACCAACTACCCGTGAAAGTTTAACAAGTATATAATTAATCTGGTTATCCCACGTCATGTGCCTAGTGAAAAAATTACACCCAAAGTTTTATGCTGGTTTACAAGTTCAATTGATAAAGTACCAAGATTGATTGGTATTATTTATAGAAACAGGTTTATCTGTTTCTATAACATAAAATCTACATAAAATTGCTTTAGTTTTTGTTGTGTTTACCTTGAGTCCATGTGTATCAGGCCACATAGAAAGCTTGCTTAAAACAGAATTTGCTTTACATACTAATACATCAGCCTCTTCCCCAGAGAGAAACAAGCTGGTGTCATCCGCGTAGATAATGAACAGCGCTTCGTCATCGACTTTTACAATATCATTAATATAGACATTAAATAAAAGGGTCCCAATATACTTCCTTCGGTACACCAGTGCGAATATTTCGGAAAGAAGAGCAATGACCATCGATAACAACACACTATTCACGATTATTTAAGTAGGATTCAAGTAAAGCAAGTGGCGTGCCGCACATCGTCAACGATTTAATTTCTGAAGTAAAATGTTGTGGTTTAGGACATCAAACGCCGGTTAGCTCAGTTGCAAAATGCCTTAAGTAATGAGCCTCCTTTCTATGTTTTGTAAAATATTTTCTCTTTGAAAATAACGGTTAAGCGTTTCTGTAAATCTACCTTTACGAAAACCGAACTGGGAGTCTCTAAAACCACAGTGTTTTACAAAAAAGCTGTCAAGGCGCGTAAAAATAATTTGTCTCAAGTACCTTGGAAAAAACAGGTAGCACAGGATAAGGGGCTATAATTATTTATTATGATATGCTTATTGCACACCTCTATATCTAACTGCGACTTTTGCCAACTTCATACTCGCAGGAATATGTCCGGACGATAAAGATACATTATATGTTGCAATGAGACATGGCGCGTAAAAGGGTTGAAGAGCACGACGAGAAAACGAAAGCGATTTACATTTGTCGAAATTGAGAGTCATCTGCCATTTATTGCACCATTGAATAACTTGTGAAATTTCTGTTTGCAAGGTATGGTGATCGTCGAGCGAGAGAATGGGCCTGTAAATTACGCAGTCATCTGCAAATAACCGAACTGATGACGAGATGTGCTCATGAATATCATTGATGTAGATTAAAAAGAGTGAGGGCCCGAGTACACTACCCTGAGGGACGCCTGAGGTTACCGGGCACGAGGGGGATTTAGAGTTATTAATGGTGGTGTACTGGGTGCGGTTAGTCAAGAATTCGGATATCCAATTTACGATAGCGGGATGGATCTTAAATTCGTTAAGTTTTATTTTAAGACGTTGATGAGGGACCCTATCAAACGCTTTAGAAAAGTCGAGAAAAATGGCGTCAGTCTGAATGTTGCTATTAAAACCTGCGTGAATGTCATGAAGAAACGCCGTTAGTTGGGTTTCGCAAGAGTACGCTTTCCGAAAACCATGTTGGTGATTAAAAAGGAGGTTGTTATCTTCTAAATAATTGATTATATTGGAGTAAAGTACGTGTTCCATGAGCTTAGATGATACGCTAGTTAGGGAGATGGGCCGATAGTTTGTAATTAGGTGGCGGTCACCAGATTTGAACACAGGGGTTATGTTTCCAGTTTTCCAATCACTCGGAATTTCAGAAAGTTTAATTGACTGGGAAAATATGTCACAAAGAAAAGCTGCGGAAGTGTGTTTCGTGTTTATTAGAACCTTCGAATTGATTTGGTCATCCCCTGAGCTGGAAGACAGCTTCAAGTTCTCAATTGCTTTCAGGACGCCGGCATAGTGAAAGGTGATGGGCCCCATAGGAGTGTGCAATGACTGGCGTGGGACAGGAATATTACGCAGGTTTTCTTGTGTAAAGACAGAACTAAATAAGTTATTAAGTGAAAGAGCACTTTGGTGATCGGAAAGATTATGCCCGCTGTTGTCAGTGAATTGCAAGGGAGACGACGTAGAAGGATTAATAATCTTCCAAAATTTCTTTGGCTTGTTAACCAAAATGTTGGAGAGGTCCCGAGTATAGAATTTAGTTTTCGCTTCATTTATAGCTGTTTTGTATCCTGTTGCACAATCGTGGTATTTGTTCCAGGCTTCCAGTGTATCGCAACACTTAGCCTGTCTATAAAGCCGTTTCTTTTTGTTGGAGTGTTTATGAATGGTTTTGTTATACCACGGATTGTTGTTATCAGAGATGACACGAGTGAGTGGTATGAAAGACTCAATAAGTTGAATTAGTTTATCTTTGAACAGCGTCCAGTTAGCGTTGACAGATCTTTCCTCAAAACCGTGAGAGAACGTGTCGTAGAAGTGTTCCAGATTCGAGTTGATGGAGCTATAGTCGGCACTCGCGTAATTCCGAATGAATTTAGTATAGCGTGATTTGTGAGGAGTGGTAAGGGAGAGTGTTAATTCGATAACAAGATGGTCACTAATGCCGGGTAAGTATGTAACATTACTGATAAGGTCTGGCTCTTGCGTTAGGCACAAGTCCAGCACATTGCTGCAGTTTTTGGTAGTTCTGGTTGGTTGAGTGATAACGTTGGAAAAATTAAAGTCAAGGCAAAGGTCAACGAAAGCATCGGAAAAAGCACTGCCGGAGGAGAGGGCAGTCCAATCAATGTCTGGGAAATTAAAGTCTCCAAGAAGAACAAGGGTGGCACTAGGATAAAGGGTTGTAAGCTGAAAGAGACACTTATGAAGCTCAGTAATGAAATCCCTATCACTATCTGGCGGCCTGTAACATACACCCATTATAATACTTGGCTTAGAGGTAAGGCATACCCAGACGATTTCCAGGCTTGTTTCTACCGAGATAAGCCTTGATGGGATACGTTTATTCACCGCTAAAAGAACACCTCCCCTCTCTTTCCGACGCGGTCAGTTCGGTAAACATGAAAACCAAAATGTGGAGGAAACAATTCTGAGTCAGCGATATCAGGGTATAACCACGTTTCAGTAAGAAAAACAAAGTCCGCGTTGCATGTATCAATCAAAGAGTGCACATCTTCCCTTTTAGGTATGAAACTTCTAATGTTTGTGAACAGTACAGAATGCTCAACGGGCACATCACAGATGCGTTTGACTCTGGTCGACAGAACCTGATGGGGGTGCGGCGGGAAAAGGAAGCGGCGTTGACGCCTGTTTTTTTTTCTCGAACCAAACTCTGCACCGTGTCAAATATAAAGCACTTCTCATTCATCAACAGCTTGTCGTGACGAAGTCTAAAGGGCAAACCCTTTGACCGGGCAAATTCAAGCAGTTTGCGGCGCGCGAGTCGGACGGATACCGGGAAATCCTCACTGATAGCAAAAGGCGTGTTTTTTAGTTTGTATGCTGATGACATTATACTTTCTTTTTCTTTAAATGATGAGAACTTAACAATAATTGGGCGACACTTTCGCTCGTTGAAGGAGCCCAAACGATGCGCTCTTTCGATTCTGATTGGGTCAACACGAATGCAGAGTTTTTCGAAGCACAGTTCGACAACCAAACCTTCGGACTGATTCCAAGTTTCCTTATCTTTATCAGGGAGACCGAAGAATAACAGATTTGATCTACGGGACCTGCCCTCCGCATCATCACAGCGCGTTTTTAGATTAGATAGATCACGTAGAGCGGCCGAAAACTGAGGCTCTTCACTTGTGGCAGCGTCCCTGTCCTTCAACTTTATTGAAGCTACGTCGTTATTTAACTGAGCGTTCTGTCCTGTAACCGTTAGAAGAGACTCATCGGTTTGTTTTAGTCTTTCTCTGAGTTCGTTAGTTAGCAGAGTATTCTGTTCGGAAACCGCTAAGAGCGTTACATCGGTTTGTTTTAGCTTTGCCTTGAGTTCGAGTACTTCTTGTTGAAGTGAGGTTAATATACTCTCGAGTTTTAGGACATTGTTGTGGAGATCTTGCACAAATTCAACCTCAACCTTTGACATAGGGCCTGGATTTCTCTCGACGTCACCGCACAAAAGGAGTAACAACACTCTAAATGATTCAATGCAGGCTTCAGGGCATGGAAGCTTAAAAAGGCAAATATTATTAGAACGGAAACAATGACAGGATTTCTGTTTACTAACCTGCAATACCAAGATGAAAAAGTTCAAGTACTTCATAGCTGGAAAGCTTCCATGCCCACTGGCGAGCAGCGCGTCGAAGTCGGCTCTTATAGGCGGCACAGGTGGTGTCGATGCCGTAGATGATGTTGGTGATCGGTTGAGTCCTTCGATGCAGGGGCAGTTCTTGTCGGTGGATGACACCGCAGCAGGGGTACACGTGTCGATGGGTGGAACGCTGACTGGCACTCGGAAAGCAGCAAAGTTGTCGTCATGCTGCCGATCAGGTTGGGACCCGCGTCCGAGCTCGCTCAGGAACTGCAATACCAAGATGAAAAAGTTCAAGTACTTCATAGCTGGAAAGCTTCCATGCCCACTGGCGAGCAGCGCGTCGAAGTCGGCTCTTATAGGCGGCACAGGTGGTGTCGATGCCGTAGATGATGTTGGTGATCGGTTGAGTCCTTCGATGCAGGGGCAGTTCTTGTCGGTGGATGACACCGCAGCAGGGGTACACGTGTCGATGGGTGGAACGCTGACTGGCACTCGGAAAGCAGCAAAGTTGTCGTCATGCTGCCGATCAGGTTGGGACCCGCGTCCGAGCTCGCTCAGGAACTGCAATACCAAGATGAAAAAGTTCAAGTACTTCATAGCTGGAAAGCTTCCATGCCCACTCCAATAAAAATCGGGTTGTTTTTTTGTTTTTTGTTTTTTTCACAGAAATGCTTTAATAGCTGGTTCTGCTTCTGGCGTGTCGTAATTGTTTTCACTTTAGTGTTTGCTTGGTCAATGATATACTGCGAATGTAATTTCTACTTGAGGTTTAGCGTCTCTGAACTTTATTCTTAGGCCGTGTGCTACCTTTGCAGTGTTGCGTAAAGAAAATATAAAAGTACTTTCACCAAAGTACAAAGAAAAAAATCAGAGGTTAGCGTACCTGAGTAAAAAAGTAAGTCGGTAGTTTTACTTTCTCGAAAATACAAGTACATGTTCAGCAAATTAACTTCCAAGTAAAGTATAATTGTTCTAAACAGTAGTACTTTACACTTACGTGTACATAGAGTACTTCCCAACACTTCTTGTTAAATATGTTTTTATATAAAAACGTTGGTTGAATTACTACATGTTTCTTGAACCATCTTTGAATCTTTGAAGATCTGCATATTGTGGATTATAGGGAGGAAAGGCAACGGAAAAAGGTAATATTTGCGGTGCCTCGTGCTCGCGATTCTTCGAGTACAGCACAAATTACGGGAGTACCAGATGAGTTTCGAGCAGGTGCTGCATTTGTTGCTCCTTTGAAAGAGGATGCAGTGCGTGCATCCTGTATGGCGCAGAGTTTTACGTTTGGGAGAAGAGGAGACCAGCCCTCTTATTAATCGGGTCGAGTTCTCGAGCTTCGGGAGACAGATAAACCCAAGTGTCTGGCACTAATCCCGCAGTTACTCTGGGCTTCCTCTGCGTCGTCTCTGTTCGCACCTCGCGCCTCGTGGCAGTGTTGTTGCAGGAGGAGGGGGGGGGAGGGGGGTTGGGAAAATTGTGGGGTTTCGGACTGTCCAAACAATCTTATCTCCCCCTCCCTTCCTACGTCACATGTTTCCCCCACTTTGGAAATATCAGCTGATCTTCCAACATCTTATCTCCTTTGTGCGGAAATGTTTATTGATAGTCAAAACAACCAGCTAAAATTCGAAAATATTTTCTATCTTATGTAGAAGTTATGCGCAAAAGTAATTAAAGTAAACTATTATTACCGAAATAAAAATGTAATTTAAAGTTACTAAACTACTCGGGAAATGTTGTTAAACTGCAGTAACTTAAGTAGAGTAGTTGAACTATGTACAAGTCTGCAGTCTAATAAATGTCTCACGACCACGTGATTGACGTGACGTGGACATGACTCTGATGGCAAAAGACCAATGTTGCCTGACGCAACCAAAATTTCGGTTACGGTATCTGATGATGTTTAAACTAGTATTACACAAACAATATTGCACAATTTGCGAATCCGAGGACGTGTAGATTTCTTTTGTAGTGCTTTTGAGAAATGGAATCAGATGCAACCCCGATTTCGGGGAATTCAGAGGAGTTGCCTTTTAACGGCATATAGGTTGCACTTTATAGCCATGAGCGCCGGATGCTGGGATCGTGTAGTGCTGGATTTCAGCCTAGCGCACAAACTCAGCGTTTCTAAGCAGCATTGCTTACGGTGTCCATCAAAGATATTCCACGCAGATAAATAGCTACGATATACAGCGCGGCTCTTTCGTTAGATAACTTAAAGGGGCAACTCCCCTCAATTCCGGAAAATGTAGGTTTCCGACAGATTCCATTTCTACAAATCACTACTAAACAAGCTGTACGTCTTTGGATCTCGCGAAATGCAGGAATAATATTTGTGTAAACTTAATTTAAAAAACATCGGCTGATACCGAAACCGAAACTTCGGTTGCGTCAGGCAACATTGGTCTCATGTCATCAGAGAACCACGGTAGTCCTGTCTGCGGCGTTCGAAGGGCGAGGGTACTGGACACGCGACGCGGGCAGGTCGCTTCTCATGGCGCAGTGACGGATGGCCCGGGGGAGAGGGAGGAAGAAGAGAACACGAAAGAGGGAGAGGGGAGGAGCGGAGAAACCGGACATGCGATAAACGCGCAGGGCAGCGCAAAACAGCGCATCCGCGTTACGGGTGGATCACGTGGACGCCGCAGAGCCAACACCGGGAGTGAGAAACTCATGACGTCATCGTTCAGTTTCGCTCTGACAAGTAAAAACAACCGTAAACGTGAGAATGACGCAGTCATGCCTCTGGCGTAGCGGTTCAACGCGCGGCCGCTCCAACCCCGTCGCATTGACTGCGCTGACGATTGCGCCCCGCCGCCGCACGCCAGAGTTGGCAGATTTCGGCGACTTGGCTCGTTTGAAAGTTTGCTGGCCAGTTTATTAAATAGATAGACGGAATTAGAACGTAATATTTGATATGGGGTCTTCCTACATGATACTGAAGAGGGCTGCATAGTTTTCGAAATATCAAAAAATGAAGCGGAGCTGCCCTTTAACGCCTACCGTATCCTCATATAGCAGTTTCTGGAATGATGTAGTTCCGCGAATCACGTCTCCTTCAGTGCACCTTCGCTCAATCATGTGACCACCTCATCTTCGCCCATCTTTAGCCACGTGACCACCCCTGTAAGGCAATCAGCATTGAGCTCCTTTCGAGTCTCTACTCCGTGAACCAGTCAGCGTCGAGCCTCGCGCCGCTCCACGTTTTGCGCTCACCAAATGCTGAGCAAATCTCAATTTCAAGTTCAAAAGGTCAATCGGTTAGAATAAGTGCTGTGCCTATTAAAGCGCAATCAGAAAGATGAACGTCGTATGAATCTGCTTTCTTATGAGTCGTAGAGAAAAGGTGACCACCCAGTTACTATGGAAACGTGTCCTCACATTAGTTTCGAGATCAAATATTTCTGGCCTGCAGATTCACAGTTTTAGTTTTTTGACGTAGGGCGGGTATTTTTCCGTACACCTCAAATTAACGCAAACGGGATTTTGAGTGTACGCGACTGCATCATTAAAGGGGAAGCACCTAGTCTTCTCCAGCCAAATCAGCTAAGTAGACAGGCCTTGAATTTTGTTGCTTTTATAAGTTATTTAATATGCACATAAAACGAGAAGGGAGCCAGCCACCGTTGACCGTTGCCGCCCACCCGATTAGCATCGAATCCCTCGCGCCTTTGCGCTCGCGCTTATTGACCACTGGGGCTTTGGGCTTCTGCTGGTCGCCACAAGTGCGTTCTCCTGCGAGAAGTGGACGGCAGAGAGGCGTAGCCCAGGTGACGCGTCTACAGTGACGTGTGCGTCAATGGCAGCTGCCAAGCGTGTGCAGGTTTGAGTCGGTCAACAGACAGAGCAAGTCTCGTTCGGCCTCCTAATTCCAGCAGTACAAAATGCTCAGCCTCTTCAGCCTGGCCTACCGCGAAGGGTCCATCATGCTGGTTGTTGTAGCGGCTGGCGAACCGTGTCTCGTCGAACGAAGACGCGGTGTAGATGTACCGGAGATTCTGTGGTACATAGATCGGTGTTTCGTCGTTGGTGTCTTGGCTGCACTGGGCGGTGCATCTGCGCATGGCAGCTTTTGGTTCATTGGCGTAGGTTGCAGGGATCCGGTCTGCTTGTGGATCACTTGGGAAGAAAAATCACCCTGGAAGACGCAACGTACTGCCATATACGGAGTTCTACGGGGCTGCAGTTGAGCTCTTCCTGACTGCCGATCGCAGGCCAAGTAGGACAAGTGGTGAGCTGCCTGCACCAGTGCGTAGAGTCTTCCTTGTCCCTTCAGTGAGGACTTGAGTGAGCGATGGAGTCTTTCCACCATACAATTAGCGATAGGTTTATACGATGTTGCGCGTATCGGTGTGTACCAACCAGATGCATAAGGGAGCGAAACAAAGCTGACTCAAACTGCCGTCCGCGGCTCTGTTGTTATAATGGATGGCACACCAAATCTTTCAACCCATTCGTTCACGAAAACCCGCGCGATGGTGGCGGCAGTGATGTCAGCAATCGGGTAGGCTTCTGGCCAGCGCGTGAATCTATCGATGCACGTAAGTATGTAGGTGCTCCCATCTGATGGGTGCAGGGACCGACGATGGCCAATATGACGTTATCGAATCGGTGCGTGCCACGGGGAATTGTTAAACGTCTGTGAGAGTGTGGTGATGAATTTTTGATTTTCGGCAACCAATACAAGCGGCAGATCTATTCTCTCACAACCTTATTTACGCTGTGCCAAATGAAACACCGTGTTATCAAAGGCTGCGTTGCAGCAATCCGCGGGTGTGAGAGACCATGCTCGATCGAAAAACCTGACGGCGAAAAGGCTAGGGACAACAGGTCGCAGCACTCCAGTTGAAACATCGCAAAGGAGAGGGTCATCCCGTGCGGAATCGTACTTTTTAAGAGCTTCAGTTGGTTGGATAACTGAGTTAGCAGGAGGATGTCCTTGTCACCTTGTTCCGCGGCAGCCATATCTGCGAAGTCGATGGAGGGTGATATAGCATTGGCAGTCGAGTGGTCCATGATATGCGCCAGCATGAGCGTCCGCTGCTGGGTTGTGGAGATCCCTGACGTGTCGGATGTCGTCGAATTCGGCGATGTAAGATAGGTGCCGTGTTCCTCGTGGAGAAAACTTATCGCTTGATGATTTTAAAGCAATACGTGAGAGGTTTGTGGATAGCCGAGCTCTTCGCTAGTTAAAGTTGCTGTAGCCGGCGCTGTTTGGATTCTGAGGTCGCTCACCCGTTCCTTCTTCAAGATGGTGGGCAATCCGTTGCTGGCGGGGTGAGGATCAACCCGCACTTCAGTCGCAATTTCTGGTGGAAGCGCGGCGACCAGGTGATGGAACATGCGGATTTCAGAAGTAATCCTATATGTGCAGAATTGGCTCTCCATTTGAGCGAACCCTACTTCCGGATCGGCGGTCTAATATTTTAGAAGACGAAGGTGCACCGATGAGAGATCGGCTCGAGGCGAAGTCTCCGTTGGTGGCCATGATGGTCGGTTGAAGGTGAAACGGTTCTGCTCCGGGTCACCACTTATAAGTTATTTAATATACACAAAACGAGAAGGAGCCAGCCACCGTTGACCGTTGCCG